>VDFB02267678.1:0-45453 GCA_007258455.2 Sequoia sempervirens | reverse complement strand
ATAACAATGATAAAACTAAGACCAAGTTTAAACTGACGACACACTGTACTAGGGTAAAGGTATGACCAGGTAACCCGTTACTATCTCCAAGTATTACTGTTGAGTAGTAGACATGCTCAGACCTGTGAAACCAGGTGAAGCTAATGTCCTGCACCTGCAATCCTATAAACAAGCAAATGTCGCACATGTATACATATAGTAAATCATACACACCGTGAAGAGAGAATTGCGGAAATCACAGAGCACTCGCGAGCGAGTGATGCAATACCGTTCTCTTCACCAATATAGTCACATCAAGACTGACCAAAATTAAAACATCAATAATCAATAAATGAGCATACATCAATATTAATTCAAATAACGACTATGCTAATGTGAAAGCATGTTATAAACAAATAATCAGTCACAACATAACAAAAACACATAACAAAGAAAGCACTGTTGATCAAAAGATCCAAAATGGAGGGGTGTTACATGCATAACGAAACATAAGCAAAACTCTATATAATTTTAATTTTTTAGATAAGCACATCAAAATTATAAAAATGAAGACATTGTTAAAAGAAAATTAAAATGAATTCACCTTAACTTATTCAAAATATTTAAAAAATTATGGCCAAAATCCAAGAAGTAGCTCATCGTTTGGGTGATGGCTTCAACAAATTTTATTATAAAATGAATATTGATGATATTGAAGTTTAAAAATGTTATGGAATATGAAAACATGTCTTTGGAAGGTGTAATAGAAGTCTAATCTTTAGATTTTTCCATCCAAGCTAATAAGGGAGGGATCCAAATTTGAATAAATAATGTGAGCATGTTATGCACATCACCTATAAGTGAGATAAAAAACCTAAAAACATGTCAACTTGTGATATGGTCCCACTTATAAATTCATCATTTTTTGTAAACCATGATTTGGTCCCTCTCTCTCATTTTCTCGATCTCTTTGTATCTCTTCCTCTCTCTACCTCTCCCCCTCTCTAACTTTAATTCTATCTCTTTATGATTCTTTTTTTTTTTGCTTAAAATATATATAATATAAGCACATAATGTGAAATTTTAAAAAACACACTCATTATTTCTTCAATTTTTTGATTTGGCCACTTTTTTGTCCCCAAATTTGGTGCACTTTACCCAATACAAGCTCATTTAGATTCAAATAAGTCATGTTTGTATCCCAAAGGATATGAGAGCAAGGCTAAACAAGGGATTTAGAAGAAGAAATTATATTCTTTAATAAAAGGAAAGTACCTCTTTATCATGTAATATTTTAAGTGGATATTCTTGAGGTAGAAATCAATCCCAAACAAGAAAGCAAACACAATAATACTTTGTTCAATAAATCCAATTCAATCAAGCTCTCAATCAACAACCAAACCTCTTCCAATGTTCCATTCAAAGGTTTCAAGGAAAACAAATTTCTTTTCCAAAGACGATTTTGCACATAGTGGAGAGTTAAAAAGAACCAATCTCATTTCAATTAACCTTTATCTTAAATGCAATAAACTAGATTTATCATAAACTCACATGGCCAACAAAACCCTTTCAATCCCAATTGCAACTTAGACATTTTGAATGCATTACCCCAAATGATTGAATTTCAAATAAATGCAAATGCACACAAAAAATTTCTTTTAACATAAGAAAAATCACTAATAATAATTCAATGATCTGCTCTAAATCAATTGTATAGTAGTATTCCTATTAACCATTCATTTATTTTGATTACTCAAGATAACTAATCTATATTTATAAATAAAATAATGTAAAGAAAAGCATGCAATTTATGGGTTTCACACACTAGGGATCGATTATCAAAAATTATTCATATTAGTGGAAAATTAAATAAACATATAGAACATCATTTCATTCACAATTGAATAGGATACATTGAATAACCAAACATACCCACAAATTTTATAGGGTCACTAACTTAACCACAACTTGACTAGGTAAGGTGAGAAGATCAAGTGAATCCATGTCATTCTCCTCCACACCATTCCATTCATCAAACACTTATGTATTTCTTGTACACTCAAGGTGAAGTATCAAATATAACAATGGAGATCATATCCAAAAAAAATTATGCCCTTCTTCTTCACTCTTCTTTTCACATGGTTTTATGGGGATAAACTTGGTCACAACTCCATGACTCCATTTTCTTATTATTTCCATAATGCAGTGATTGTAATTTTTGGGTTTATACAAATGAAATATATTGAGCTTAATTTTATGATCATGTTAGAGTAGGTTCTATTAACATTTTTTTGTGGTCATGCGTACAGATTTGGAGATGTAGTGCCATGGAATAACATGAAGAAAATTGAAGACCATCCTTTATGTTGTATCCTTTTGATAAATGTTTATTAGTTTACTTACTATCATATTATAATTTAACATGCATGATTTATGGTAGATTAACATGTACACACTATAGCGGGAGAAAAATCTAGCTAAAATATGCATAGTTATCACTTTTTGTTTGTTTTGTAACACTCACTTTAGCCATTCCAATAAATATGTTGTCCTCATGTCCAATTTGTGAGTTACAACATGCACATTCATAAAACCCAATATTAATCACACCCTTTACCTTCTCTATACCCAATGGTCCATACCTAATCTTAATTCTACACATTACCTTATGTAGACATAGTCATTCTTGATTTGGTCTAACTTATTCAACACCTAATTTCAGATTCCCTAAGCTACATATGTGTAGAAAGATGCGGGACCAAAAAGTGGGCACAACCAATTTTTGGTCTATCCAAGGCATAACACAAGCATGTTATAGTGCATTCACATCATAATGCACTCATGTTATGGCTTGGTAGTGATCAAGCCTAGGCTTGTTACTGTTGAGCCATAATGTGAGTGTGTTAACACACTAATGTTATGTCTATCATACAAAGAGAGAGAGGGGTAAGGAGATAGAGATAAAGGGGAGATATAGAGAGGAAGATATATATAGAGAGAAGGAGATGGAGAGTGAGAGAACATCCACTGTAACCTCATCTTCACTCTTAATCACACATTGCTCTCTTACAATAGAATTTTTTTATATTATTTACCACTTTATTTTTTAAATATCTTTGGGGGCATTGCCCCTAAACCTTGGCTAGGAAGCCTCCAAAATTTGTCAACACCCCTTAGACCCCCTAGTGAAAAAAGTGAGGGGGAAAGCCCCCCGCTCCCCCCACACCCCTCATTTGGAATAAGGATCCAAACCCGACTAAAATAAATAGGAAAATCAAGCTCCACTACCAACAATATGAGATAGAGATAAATACACTGAGAGATATAAGGATATACATGAGATGTGAGAGATAAAGAGATACAGAGAGAAAATAGAGAGGTGACATAGAGCAGTCTGAGAAGAGGAGGAGAGAGAGAGATGGATGACAGAGAGAGGGAGAGGCATGTAGAGACAGAGGAGAGAGTGAAGATAGAGACATAGATGGAGAGGAGAGGAGAGGAGAGGAGAGGAGAGGAAAGAAACAAAGAGAGAGAAAAGGAGAGAGACAATGCAGAGACAAATACAAGCAGAGAGGAGAAAGTTTGAAAATGAGACAGTGAAAGAGTGGGGAGAAACTACAAACATAAACATAGAAACGCTGGCAGATGAACCCAATCTATCTCTCAGAGATTTGCTTTTGCCTGGGATCCCAGTTCCCTGATGCAAAAAAGAACTGCTGCCTTTCACCAGGCAGACATTCTTATACTAAACATACTGCAAAACAGAAACCCACTGGGTTCAATAAGTATATATACGCCAAAAGTATCAAGAGTTTTTGAACAAGAGGCTGCAAAAAAGGCATTTTAATACTTGTTATAGATGAAGTGATATTTCTTCTTCTTAGAAATGCGAGTGTGTTATAACACTTGCCAAATTTGATATATAGAGATAAATATAAAAATAATCTAAATCACATGATTCTAGAGTCTATTCTATACACATTAAAAAAAAATTGATTTCATTTTCAAAAAAATAGGGGGAGCACGTTTAGTTTTTCATTTTCAAGATGTGTTCACTTTAAAAAGTAGTAAAAAATCATATATTCATTAAAAAATTAGTAGCAAAATCAAACATAAATTACATGGTGTTAGCTGATTTGCCACATAAGTGATTTTTAAAATACGAAAAAAAGTTAACATTTTAGGGGAGCACACCAGATGCTATGTTATATTTTTCTGATAAAAACATGAGCGCTTTATGTGCTCCCCCTATTTGAACCCCTTAATCTCCACCATTTAAAAAAAAATAGTAGTTTAGAAAGTAGATTCAAAGCACTATGAATATTTTTCTTGTTGCATCTTCAAATGTTGAGCATAACTATCTTCAATTTCTCCTTCAAGATCATTTTTTATTGATTTTTTTTAAAAAAAAGCCACTTAAGACCCTTTTTTGGCCCCCCTTTTCCATGCACATACCCAACTAGAAACTTTTTCCCAAAATTGTTTGTTTCTAATAATCTTGAGTGCAAAACTTCTAAATTAAACACTTAAGATTACCTATTTAATGATAACTCATAAGGCATGATCACATCTTCTAACAATCATCTAAGAGCATTAAGAGTAATCAAATAACACTTTTAGATCAAGAATATCCTTACATTCAACATCCTCCATTTAGACATCCATTTATGTAGTAATTACTCATTATAAATAATTACAAAGAGGATTGATAAATGAAGTGAAGTACATCAACCCTAACACAACAAGCTCCCAAAGGTGTTGATGAACACCACCTTGACCTAGCATTGGGAGTGAAGTTAAAAGAAATTAATAAATATAGGCAAAGATCATAGTTTTCAAAGAGAACCATATATTTGGGATTAAAAAATAAATGATAATTTAATAGCTATTTTATCTAGTCATTTCATAACTTGGATCATATATACATCTATTCAAAAAAATGAAATGTGTAATTGTAGGCATAAACTAGCTATCAAAGTGCAACAACATACAAATCACAACATAATACATTGATCAATTCTATTAGAAGAGTTAAGAAAATTCACGCCTCTACTCTTTTCAACTACACAATTATTTTTCCAAGTGTATTTAGCTCGGCTCATTTATATTAATCTAATTGTAAAGAAAAAAAAACTTTTCCTACAAGTTATCCTAGGGAAACTATGTAAATGTAACCTATTAAGTATAAATCAACTTAGATTAAAGGATGAGAGATGGGAGTAATAAACTAGATTATTGTAACAACCATTTTAGGAAAGTAAATGGAATCCAGACAATGTTACTTATCTAGTTGACCAAAGAATGTAGACTCTTGATGGAGGTTTTATAATTAGATTGATACGTGCTTAAGAAATACATTGTCTCTATATTAGTGTAATGACTTGGAACATATGTTTTGTTAGGGATCAAGTCCATAGGTATGGGTCAAGCTCATGGTTAATCATTCTTTGAGTCTAGATTTGACGACATGCAATCTAAAATTCTACTCTATTATTTTCCTAGATGATTTTCTTCCTTGCTCTTTTTTGATAATCAAGGGTTGATGATATTTCAAAATATGTAGAAAGGGTTGATGTTATGTTGCAAGGAGATGTGTTCTATTGGGTCAACCCTTAGAAATATTCAAGAAATCTCAAAGGTAGTAGGTAGGGGCCCTATAATGATGTAGGCAATTTATTACTTCTTTTAGTGCACCAAATCTAGATGGTTTGCTATTACTTTCTCCTTTAATACTCTAGGATGAGAGATAAAACATGTGAAATGAATGCATGTAAATATCTTTAAATTCTAGCAGATAACATTGAATTTCACCAAAACATTTAGTTAGGTGATTTAGGGCAAAAAAATAAAAGGGGCTACTAGTCAACCAAAATTTGAAATTAAATTTTATAAAGATAAGAGTCAAGTTTGTGATTACTAAATCAACCCTACGATTGCAAAAATAACTTTTCATGATTAAAATGATCATATTCAAGTGAATAACAACTATATTAAAATAGATGTAATAAATATAAGACTTAGATCATAATGTATTAAAATATGTACATACAAAAACGAGATAAAGACTAAAGACGTGAAGTTCATATAAAGATAAATAAAAAATTATATCATTTATAAATATACATGAATCAAAACTTTTCTTCAAAATAAAGTTAAACAAGAAAATCTATAAATATAAAAATCACAAGAACACTTTATTCCTTTTCATTCTTCTTTTAATTCTATCTCGATGGTGAAAGATAAGAACATTTAGAAAAAACAAATCAATTTAGTGATCCAGGAGGAAAGGAAAATACCATCAACATGATTTTGGTGTATTTTTGTTAAGTCACAGACAATGCATGTCCAGTACCTGTCTTAATCCATACCAATACTATCACTTTATTAAAAGCAGCTGGATAAACGACAATAATCCTTGTGGGTGTCCTCCTTTGGTATTGACTGTAACTTTGGCTGTTCTTTTTAGTCTGTAGGTACTTCTCTGGTTATGAAATCTGGTAATTGTTTTTTGCTGTCCAGGATGTTTTCATTGTCGGTTATATTCTGTAACAGTGTACTCTTAAAGTTGAAAGAAAAAAAAGTAGGTGGATAAAGCTATGATTAGGAATACTGTCTGCCCATGAATGATCTGATAACTGTTATTTTCTTTGCCAACCCACTTCGTTATTGATGAGACACTGCTCACCGATTGATTGAGATACGCTGACTGGTGTAGAAGAGAATAGAAGTTTTTGTTTTTGTAATTTTTTGAGATTGAGATTTAGTTTTATGTTATGAATAGTTTGGTTTATTTATTTTTAATTAGATTAAGGATTGGGGGATATCTATTGATTTAAATTTGGAGGTCAAAATTGTTGTAGATTTGTCGACAAAAATTAAGATAAGAGAAATTGATGGACATAGTTGTCCTAAGAAAGTATCCTATCGTGACAATTGAAAATGGAAAATATACAACGCTTATACAACAAAATTCGCTCTTTCTTATATACCACTCCTCCAAAAGATTTGATCCTTAGTAGATGGTGTAATCAAATAACATACCATCACCATCATCAATTATAATCAATCAATTGAACTACAACCTTTTAATTGATTATAATGATTTAAAATAATAAATTTATGAAAAACAAATAACACGAAATATTTTTCTATAAAAACAATTTATTTAAAAAAATAATATTGTTATAATTATTAAGATTTTTGTAATATTGATTTGAATTTTTTAAAGATACAATATTAGAGTATTTTAATAGATAAGAGAAGTGTAATTACCATGTCTCTTTATCGATACTTGTTTGCAAGTGAGATTTATCAATAAAATTATAAAAGTTATTTGTAGACATGAAAAACAAATATTTTGATTTAAGTGTATCTAGGAGCATTTAGATGGTATAATTAAATGTAAGAAAAGTAGAAAAAAAAAAATTGGTGTTTTTTGTATTTGAGAAAATTACATTTTATGAGGTCTTTAGAGTGAAATTAGTTCTTAAGACTTTCATAGTATGATATCCAAAAAATTTAAACTAGGTGCCTTAGAGACCTTTTCAACACATTCAACTAGTTCAATTTTCACCCAGTGGGATAGGAGTTATGAACATGTCACGTTTGGGTTCCAAAATTAAGCAATTCCCACAATAAGTTTTAATTTTGTAGTTAATTTACCCTCATCCAACTATCCATTTCAACTTCTAAGGAGGAACATGTACATGATGGCTCTTGAGTTTCTATTGGGATTCATAGTTTACTATTTTTAATATGTTTTCTAGTTTGGTTTCATAAATCTATAAATGACAAAATTTGAGGTAGTACACAATGAAGTAGAAGACATGCATATCTTCCATAGAGTGGAAAATTTATAAACTCTCAATAAAATTATCATATTTACCTTTAGTAAATTATCAATTTACATTCTAATTGTTTTGTTGATTGAAGGTTATAATACATTTAATTTTCTATTTAGCAATCATTTCAACAACTTTATTTATTAAGCACTACATAGACCATTTTTTACCACTTGGTGCACTAATTGTTCTTAAACTTGTCCCTCATATTAGAATAAAACCCCTTTCACATTTTAATGCAAGAGCATCTAGAGTGTAAGAGTATTCTTGCATCAATAAAAAAAATCTTTACTATTTATTTGTTTTGTAGGCATTCTACTAGTTTTTAGGTATATTGGAGTTTTATGAGTCAAGTTTGAGGCACTGCATATCACCATAATATTTTCAATAGTTCAAGACTTCATAAATTTAATTGCAATCTTAGACATGTCACCAAGAGCACCATAAGTCACCACAAATACTTATCATTCGTTGTGATTACATGATCATGTACATCTAAAATGTTCCATTTGATTTCCATGTGTTATTTATCATTCTATGTGTATTAATTTCTAAAATAGGTTAACTAATATCTATATTGAATCATTTACTTTACAACAATACGTTGTTAGATCAATGCACCAAGTATTTCAAACTTGCACAAATTCTCAGTGTTACCTACCTCACTATGGGTCCTAAAATGGGTTATGTATGGAACCACATTAAATTTAGATGCTTATAGCTCATTGAGGACAATAATACATGTTACTAGTGAATTGACATGCTATGCAAGGGTTGTACACCAACTTTGAAGGAGAACCATTGGGAAACGTTTAATTTTTGGCCCAATGATCCTTATCATGTTACTCTATGAGCATTGATCATGAAAATAAAACCAATACATGCTACATTCTTGTCATATCCCCTTGATACCTTGATGATTATTTTGCATGACCCAAGTAGCCCTAATGTATTTTGGACTAGGGGTGGAAATTCATATTTTATTATGTAGATATATATAAGTGTGTGTGCTAATTGTGAACTTTGATTTTGATATTATTGAATGTGAATATTAATCTTATTATGTTATTTTAAATTTAATGCACTAAAATGTTTTTGATTAGGTAAGAAATGATTTTGAAAGGGCCTTGACCCTTTTACATCACGAAAGATTTAGCAGTTAGTACATCAAGACATGGAAAAACAACAACAAGAAATTGCATTCGAAGCCAACAAAACAACAAAGTAGGACTCACAAAAATGTCGAGAGAAAAGGCCACTAGGCCAAAAAAAAGTTGCATAATAGCAAACAAAAAACAACAGTCACCCAAGGGTGAAGAAACTAGACATTCCACAAGCCTTTACAAAAGAAATAAATGGGACCAAACAACAAAATAGGCCTCACAGCCAGTAAAATAGGTCTGCAAGGACTTGAACCAAAAAATATTCTTCAAATCAAGCTTCACAACCATCATAATAGGCCAACAAGCCACCCTCCTTGCTACCAAAATAGCAACCTAAAACAACAACCACCCCAAGGGTGGGTAATCAAGGCCAACAAAATAGGCTAGCAAGCAACCCATCGAAACCATAAGCACAACAACCTTTATCAAAATACACCATGAGGGTGGGAAAAATAACCTCCAAACCACAAAAAATCTACCACAAAATGTCAATAGCACTGAGCCCGAATCAAGAGCACAACTAACATAATAGGCCTACAAGCCATCCATCAGGTTGTAATAACAACAACCCTTAATAGCATCCACCCCCAAGGTGGCCAAGACAACCTGAACCTCAATGTCTTTATGAAGAAGCATCTTCCAAACAACAACACCATTAAAACAATAGCTCTTGAATAATCACAGGTCCAACACAACTAGACTCCCTCCCACAGTTAGGGAGTCGACAAGCAAAACAAAGCACTGAGGAACAACCACTGGCTTACAACACCACTCTGCTCAACACACCAACTCAATCTCAATCTCAATAAGAGAGATCTCCCCTCTATAGGATAGGATGAAATAAGAATCAAAACTATGAGAGCCACCAATCTCTTGCACAAACATGCTCCACCTCAAAAGGAACTAGCAAAAAGAAAGGGGACAACTCACTGTAGCAACAAAAACCATCTCCATCTCTATAGGAGAAGGCTCCACCTCAATAGGAGCAATCTCCACCTCAATAGGAGACCCAAACTATAAAACCTAGTAGGAAGTCAACACTCTTGTAGTAAGAAAACACATCTTATCCCAAGGTAGCATGAGATTCAAGTACAATAAGGAAGAAGTAAGAGGCAACTCAACTAGATGAAAATCATGAGCAAAAGCAACCACCAAAGAGAAAGCACACCCCAACAACATCAGAACCATCGAGATGGACAAAGAATCAAACCCCATTTCAACCAAAAATATGAGAAATATGGGAGTCCTTAACACCCTTAACAATCAGCACCAACTCATCCGTAGATAGAAAAATCAAACCAATAAAGGTCCTTTTGTCAAAAAAAGCTTCAAGGACAACTCCATCATGAGTCAAACCAACCATTGCCACTAAAATAAGCTCCACCAGCCAAGCACATGTGCCAGAGGGGAAAGGTCCAACCTGAGAGCGCTGAGCAAGCCCCTTAACTCCATCCAAGAATAGTAGAGTCCCAAAAAACTACATACCACCACTTTGCCAATGTACCCATCAATATGGGGCACAAAAAAGGGGGTTGCATCACTGAAGAGGAACATCCCCACCCAACAAAGGAGAAAGACCAACCCTAGGCACTCACAAGAAAAAGGAATCCCTTAGAAAAAAATAGAGTATGGCAAGAGAAGAAGCCACTGCCATAGGGACAACCACACCACCAAGGTTTGAGAAAAAGAGTCCAAGGTTTGAAAGAAAAAGTGGCAGAAAAAAACACCACCACAACAAGCATCAAAATAAAGGACCAGCAACATCCAAGCAAGACCAAGCCCTCAACTCCAACAAGTTGCAAGCACGAAACTAAGATTAAGACAACTAGCCGAGGGGGGGAGAAAGAAACCCCACCAAAGCCCAAGCTCCAAAGGAAAAAGAGTGACCCCCAAGAGCAAGGAGAAACAAGATGGACATAGAGCAAGAGACCCATCCCACCCATCATAGAAGAGGCAAGGGGAATGGAATAGAGATGGAACTAAAAACCATCAAGCAACAACCTCCCCACCAATCACTGATAGGCCAACAAAAAAGGACTTCGACCCCACAAAAGTAGGAGGCAGAAAGGAGGGAAACACACTAGAAAAACTCACCACAAAGGAAACCTCCCCACAACACAAGCAATGAGCATACCCAAAAACAACGCCCAAGGTAGACAAAGGGAAACCAACATAGAACACAACCAGTCTGCACAGACAAGGCACCCATTGGAGACAACAACACACTTCGCTTCTCCTCACAACAACCACAACCTCGACCCCCACAGGATTGAGACCCACATGCCAACCAAACCAAAAAGCCTCATATCTCCACAAAAACCACGTAACCAAGAAATGCCAAACATGCTGCACTCGAGTCGGGCAGAGAGAAGGAACACAACCCACACACTCCACACACAATAGGAGTTGCAAAGGAGAAGGAGGTAAAAATGCACCAATTGCAAACCCCAAATCACCATCACTGTCATTAGAATTCGCTTCACCATCTCCATTGGCTTTAGAATTCGAAAAGTCACCCTCGCACCTATTCCCGCCTTTCACCATTTGCTTACCTAATGCACTAAAATGTTGGTTTAACACAAACTAATGATTTGGTTGTTGGACTTGTGTGAGGTTTGTCATTGGATGTAGGTATCAGGGTGCAAAGTGAGGCATATTTTATGATTCTGTTGGATGAGAGGTAGACAATCGGTATGTCATTCTAGTGTTGACCTTGTCTGTAGTTTTTGTCAACCTAAGGTTCATTCAACCTATGATCTTAGACATATATTATTGCCCTAGTTTATTTATCCTAGCTAGAAGAGTCATCAGATCGATCAACCTAAATTATTCTGGTTAATGGACATTACTTAAATTAGTAAATTTATTAGAAGTTATTGAATGAATACACAAATTAGAAAATAAATAAATAAGTAAATAATAAATAATAAACTATAAAGTGAATAGCTATGAAATATTAAATAATTTTTTTTTAAAACAATAAATAACTAAAACACTCACCATGTATATTAAATATAAAAGTGGATGGGTGTTGAATAAAAGACAAGGCAATGAAATCCATTGAATGCCTAATATTAAGGAGAAAAGAAAATAATAACAATAAAAGTAAAGAAAATGAAAGAGAAAAGGTTTGAGAAAAATTCGTTCATGAGAGAAGCAGGGCGATGGAAGGACAATAGGAAATAACGGAGGAAGAAAACTCACGAAATGTAGGACCAAGGAGAGAAGGAAGCTTGGCGTGGGTGAAGAGGGAAGACAAGGAGAGGACATTCAAGTCCATGAGGAGGCCTGGAAACCTCTGCAATCTCAAGAAAATTGGCAGGAAGTTACCAAATTGGCACGCCATGGAGAAACTGACTATCTTCTCTAAATCGACCATTAGAAGTCTCATTTTGGAAAAGAAATTTAGGAGAAAAGAGAAGAAGACAAAGGGCATGGTTGATTTCAAAGGGCCTGGACGAGTTTTGAAGAGGAGATCAAAGTTGGTAGAAACTAGGGCACTCTTCATTGCTATTTCAAAGACATCTCAAACTCAGGTGCTAAATTCCTTCTTTTATGCAGTTAATATTCTATGTTGTAACTCTAGAGAAATTTTATTTGATCTTCAAATATTATTTTTGAAGTTTTGGGAATGATTTTGTTGAGTCATAAACAAGAGCTCACCATGTACTCAAATTGCTGGGAGCTGGGATTTTTAAATAGAGCTTAGGGTAAAGATAATAAACTTGTGAAACTATGAATTAAAAAAAAAGAACCTCTACACCAGCTAAAGGATAGAGCGCTTGAGTATGGAACCCTTCATGCATAAACTTGAACAAAAACTCAATAGGAAAATACATGGGGCAGGGTATTTCAGATTTGAGTAGAGATTTTAGAACCAATAGAATGAGCACTTGCATGACTACATGAATATTAGGGATTCTTAAGAAATTAGAACTGTATGCTAAGCGTTTTCTCAGTGAGTTGTATTAGTTAGTTTCAGGTCCTTTTCATTTGCATAAATGTGTCCTAGGTAATGATAAATAGATAATCTTGTAGCTAGAGGCATTCTGGGAGAGATTAATTTGTATGAATTTATTTATGACAGCATAAAGCCTATAGGGAAAATGTGACAAATTTAGTTTTCCCTTCAAAATTAATTTACTCATTTTCTAGGTTACATTATTTAGGTGTGGGCAGAAAGTTAAGAAAACATATAATAAAGTGAGAAGATTTATATAGTTATGCTACTGCAACGTTAAATACAATAATGTATTTACTATTCTTTTGGTATAACTTGGTTTACTATTTAGCCTCATATGTGGGTTACAACTGCACATTTAACATCAAGATGGGATAGTGAATTGTTAGTGAGTAATAGTTTTAGTTATGATAGTTGGGAGTAAGACTTTATTAGTGGACATGTAAGACTCAGTTGATGGCTTGTTTAGATTTGTAGGAATTTTTTAACTTCCTTAAAGCAATATATAGTAAATAGCTTTGTGGAATTAACACAACGATTTACTGTTGAACAATATTTCTTTTAACTTTAATAGATTGATTTTCTTAGTAAAATGGTGTTGGTCCAAGTTTGTTATAAACAAAATGTAAAATTGTTAGATTCTAGTTCTATGTAATACCTGCAAGTTGTATAATCCTCTGCACTCAAGTGCCAGTTACAAGGTATTCCTTCTACGCAGAGATTATCCCAAAATTTGAGGCATCTAAAGATGCCATGATGCTGAAGCATCTACCTTGACTAGCACATGTAGCCTAATCAATACTATTCAAGAAATAAATCTTTCTTGGCATCATGCTAAATTGAGAAGGAAATTCGGTAGAATGTTTGCAACACTTGAGTGAAGGTAAATTGATCCTTCAAAACCCCAAATTAAATATCTGCAAAATACCTCTTTGGTCTACTAGGACTACCATCCATACGAATGTCTATAACTATTATGATCATCTAACTAATAGGACAATCATTCTCATTTGATTGAGTACTTCTATTGTAATATGGAAATTATAGCCCTTACAAGTCTGTTGGCGTTACAATTTGCACCTCTGGAGTGCATATTGGCAATGGACAGTGTTGTGTGGTCTCACAACACACCCCAAGACTGAAAAGACTTGGGGAACCAAGTGAAAAAAAAATAATAACTCTTATGGCAGGAGCTAGCAAATTGAAAGATCACCAGAAGTGAATAGAAAAGAGAAATCTTTGATAATAAAGTACTTCGTAATGTAAGTGTTTCGGGCACCGAATACCAGGTACTGGAAACATGTGAAAGGTAAAAGGAAATGCGAGTTTGAATGGAAGGAGTCTGGTATGAAGGAGTTCTGGTATAACCAAGGTATGGGAAAATTAGTGGGTAAAGCTGAATATTAGATACCAGGTGCCGGGTTGTAATGTGAAGTGAAAATGCTAAATTTTTTAAGTTTATCTAATGATTCTGGTAATCTGGTATATATGTGAGGATTTATGTTATGCTCAAAAGCTTGTTAATTACGTGATTTTTATATGAACATTTGAATAATGGTTTTATTTACATGAGATGTTACAGATGTTTTTTCTTTCTTTTAAAGGGATTTAATGTGTGGAATTTGTGATTGCAGGAGATGCAGATTGTGATGCAAAGTTTGGGTATGGACGGTCAGGAAAACTTGAATCATGGATAGAATCATATTCATTCCAGTTCGATTATTTTGGGATACTATTGGTAGAGGAGTTTGAATCCATAGGAATGCTGGGGATCCTGGTATTTCACATGCGGTGGATGAAAAGCACCAACCTCTAAGGAAGCCCATTCCTGAGAGTGATAGAACCAGAGCCAAGTGATGTGTGGGGGAAAAAATTCCACTTGTTCATTCTGAACGTATGGGAAGTCCCTACACACTATCCTAATTCGAAGTATCATCTTGGTGAAGATTAAAGATTAACACTCGAAGAGCTTCAATGTGTAATTGGAGTTGACTTCCATTGACTTCGATTACAATTCTCCTATTGGTCACTACATTCCATGTGCCTTGATGAGATTGGTCCCTTAGATTTCCTCGACATAAAATTTTAAGTTTTGTTCTTTTTTCCTATTTTTTGAACCATTCTGGCATAAAAATTTGTATGCACATAGACATTGATTAATATTAGAGCTTATTAGATAGCTACCTATCTCAGTATCTTTTGTAGTTGGTTTTTTTAGTTTAGCCGAAAAAGACTGTATGCTACACCGTTTAAGGGTGCATACCGAACCTACTCGGTGTCCAGAAACGAAACCCCTCTCTTTAAAAGCTTGCACCATTTTATATGTAGCTGTGAAACAATTTGGTGAAGTATAAAGCAGTTTGCTTTATTTTAATTGATTCTTTGGGGCATCCATGGAGAATAAGCAGGATAAACTCTAAATTTTCAGTATTTTTTATGCTTTATTTTAGAGTAGATGTTTAAATTATTGAAAATGTTCCAAAATTCAAATGAATGGATGAAATTTTATTGAAAATCTTTTTTTTTTTCATAAAATTGCTGAATGCTTAATGCTAAATCTACTTAAGTGATAGCAAAGTATTTTTGATGTTCATGAAATGTTACAAAAAATCTTTCAATTTTATGATGCTTGAGCCTAATGATCCAATTGAAAATTTAATGCCTAAAATATTCAGTTCATAACCGTAGTCCCTTTGAGATTAACAACAATTTCACATTAGTACCTGAGAGCGACCCTAGTGCAACCATGACTTGGTTATCAGAGACTTGGGATTGAATGAAAGCCAATCTTTTTCTTTTGTTAAATGCAAAATTCCCCTTTAGGTTGTCTTTGTTCCATATCTTTCAAGAAGGATAGGCTCTTTGCGATCTTGTCTGTGAAGAATTTATTCATCCTATTTGCTGCGAGTAAAATCATTGTCAACAGGAACTGGCACTAGGAGGGCCATGTTTGATATTTTAGGTTTTATTCTTTGAAATTGGAGAGTTATACTTTGAAATCTTAGTTCTGAGTTTAGTGAGCAGCTTGTAAATGGGAAATTTAATGCAAGCTGGATTTTCAGTATGGAAGTTGAATTTTTTTGGAAAATCTTTAACCAAAAATTGTATCCTTTGAGTTTATTCACTTTTGGAAGAGTCACCGAGTGTAGAATTCATGATACGACTGATCATGGTGAACTCGAGTGTGAATTTTTTTTAACTAGGGTAATTTTAGCAATAAGTAAAGTGGTTCTGTTAACAGAGGAAGTTTTAACTACTAAAAGAAAGCTATTGTTAATGAGAAAAATGTTTTAGCCTAGTGGAATTGGAAATATTAAAAAATTAATAGATACATCAAAACAATTGGAAAACTTTGATTATTATAAAGAAAATCCTAATGTTTTGTAGGGAAATAGATGAAAATGTTGATATTTAGAGATATTTTATCGCAAAAAAGGAAACGACATCGACGAATCATCATTACCTCTATACGTGGAAAACACAGATAACGAGAAGAAGTAGGAAAATGGAGCAGTAAATGCGTGTATTTTGTTCCAAGTCAAAATTTCACAAGCTATAAAAAGAATTTTTCTTGATTTTATACAAGATACAAAATATCAAATTTTTACTTTTTCTCTCTTTGATAGCAATATAAATAGTGATATATCTTGGTCTAACAAAATGCAAAGTGAAGACAGGGCCGAAGACATGAAGATTTTTAGAGGAAGAAGCAGAGAAATAGACACAACCGTTCATGAAAATGGACCAGGGCTGGAAGAAGGTAGAGTATGGTCACATCAAATGAAATGTGTGCAATTGATCTCTACTGAGTTTGTTTTCATGCATATGAGCCAAATTATGGGTAAGTACACTTTTAAATTTATGTTGTTTAAACACAAAAAAATTAAGATAATCCATTATTACAATAGAATGTTGAAAAATTTGATGAGTGAATTTAAAGATAAACCTACTGTAATTCATACCAAAACTGTAGAAGAAATAGCCGTAGAAATTGAAATAAAATGCTTTATTAGAGTTAATATTTTGTTATGTTAGAGTTAGGGTAGTTAGGGTTAGTTTTTTTTTTGTAGGGTTTTGCTTTTGTTTTGTTTTCTTTCTTCTCTTTTTGTTCTTTTCTTATTGTCTGGGTTTTGCATTAGCAAATTCTGCTTAAACTTATCTTACACATGAGAGTTAATTCAAACATTTGTAAAATTGAACTATGAAAAGCGAAATAATAAAACCATACATAGTAAAACACGCTTTAAAATGTACCAATATATATATATGTGTGTGTGTGTGTGTGCGTATATCACATATATACATGGGGTATCAAAAATTCTTGTTTCAAAAAATCAAAAGGTCAAAAGGAGTGAGCAAAGTTGCAGACGATAGTAGCCATTGAATCGATGTGCGATGCCTCTTCTATCAGGGCTAAATACCCTATATAGGCAAGTTCTCGGTGAACTTCAAAGTCTTGGATATGGAGATTAGTAAGAAAAGGCCAAAGTGGAACCACTTCCCCATGTTCCAGAAACTGAGGAATATTATCCATGGAGGGAATCTCGATGGTCGGATGTGCAACAGATAAAATGGTATCTAGATTTTCCAAGAATTCAGGCTTCACTATCAAGTTGATAGTAGCGCGAACGTCTTCAACATGTAGCCCAATATCTAGAAGTGACGCTACAAAGTGAGAAGCTATATCAAAATAGAAGTGAAAGTAGCGGTTGGATGCAACATACTTTTCCCCAAGGACTAAGCATAAATTTGGCACAGTAAAACTAGAATTTCTAATGAAGAAAACCTTTTCAAGCCTTTGTGATGTGATGCTCCCTAAGAAAACATTTTGTCTGTGAGAACAACCTAAACAAATTGGAGTATCCATGGCTAAGAAGCAAATGCAAATGCATAGAGTAGAACTACGAAAATAAAATAGAAAGAGAGAAAGAAAAAGTGTGAAGAATTTGAGAAGGAATGCAAAATTTGTAGAGAGCCGTAAGAAAGTTGTGGTACATAGTTGCCTTCAACAATTTTTTTTTTTTGGGAAATCGTAAGTGAGGTGGCAGCTGGATAATTATCTTCAGAGTTAAAAGGTTAAATCAAATTAATTCTTCACACATATTTGGTGATAAATTGCTTCAAATTTGAGCAATACAAAATTGCAAATCAAGCAAGTTAATTTTTTTGAAATTAATAGTGGTCATTTCATTTTTTTTAAGAGTCGTATTAATTATGGAGGTGCTTATGTGTGCAAAATATAAAGGAAAACGAAAGCGGCAAGGCAATACACGTCATCACTTGAGTAAGTTGAGAAGATAATATGTGCAAAATAAGGTGTGCAAATTTAATGCAGAATAATGTGATCGCACTTCAAGGTAATCATGACATTTTCGATCCATTAATGAGGTGTAGCGCCGCCAAGTTGAAATTGCTAGCAAAATTTTTAGTAGTTGCCATAAAATTTAATTTGAAGGGTGGTAATTGATGTTTCTAAATTTAGATTTAAATTTGGTGATTAAATTATCTATTGCTAAATTTTAATTTATGCATATTTTCTAACATATAGCGAGTTACAGTTAGCTAGGATTTGACATAAATTAGTGAAATTTAGCTAGAAACATGCACTTACAGGAAATCATTAAATGAGTTTTTAGGAATTAGTGAATTGATGAAGGGATTTGCATTGAATGAAAAATCAAAAAGTAACCTTCGCTACTATTGTAATTCCCAACCTAATAGCGGTGTTTCATTGCTTGCAAGTTGATAAAAGAGCTATCATTGAAATATCAAAAGTTAAAAAATGAGCTATCATTGCAATATCTAAAAAAAAAAAGAGCTATCAAATCTTTAGGCTATCCAAATAACTCTATCGGGGCTATAGACGCCTGACCGACAGTAGAGCTATGTTTGGGAAAATTATGGAGATATTCTTGTCGGGGCTATGGACGCTTGACTGGCAGCAAGGCTCTATCCCTGGTTGGCTTTGAATGATTACTATATTATGTAGTTCAATGTTAATGAGCTGATTCTTTTCACTAAGTTCCAAAAACTAGAATTAATCAGAGCACACACAGATGTTTTCGGTGGAGTTTTACTTCTTTATGTCAGAATCTAGGTAAAGGAAGTTATTGTTTTAAAATATGTATAAATTTTAATTTACAATGGGTGATTTAATTTCAAGTTTGGTTTAAATTTGGTTTTATAGGTTGCAAGTTGTTGTGTGGTCTCACAACACACCTTAAGACTGAAAATACTTGAGGACCCAAGTGAAAAAAAAATAATAACTCTTATGGCAAGAGCTAGCAAATTGAAAGATCGCCGAAAGTGAAGAGAAAAGAGAAATCTTTGATAATAAAGTACTTCGTAATGTAAGTGTTTCGGGCAACGAATACCGGGTACTGAAAACATGTGAAAGGTAAAAGGCAATGCAAGTTTGAATGGAAGGAGTCTGGTATGAAGGAGTCTGGAATGATGGAGTTCCAATATAACCGAGGTTTGGGAAATTTAGTGGGTAAAGCTAAATACTGGGTACCGGGTTGTAATGTGAAGTGAAAATGCTAATTTTTTAAAGTTTATCTAATGATTCCGGTAATCTGATATATGTGTGAGGATTTATGTTATGCTCAAAAGTGTGTTAATTACATGATTTTTATATGAACATTTGAATAATGGTTTTATTTACATGAGATGTTACAAATGTTTTTTTTTCTTTTAAAGGGATTTAATGTGTAGAATTTGTGATTACAGGAGATGCAAATTGTGATGCAAAGTTCGGGTATGGATGGTCAGGCAAACTTGAATCATAGATAGAATCATATTCATTCTAGTTCGATTATTTTGGGATGCTATTGGCAGAGGAGTTTGAATCCACAGGAATGTTGGAGATCTTGATATTTCACATGCAACAGATGAAAAATGCCAACCTCTGAGGAAACCCATTCCCGAGAGTGATAGAACCGGAGCCAAGCGATGTGTGGGGGCAAAAAATTCCACTTGTTCATTCTGAATGTATGGGAAGTCCCTACACACTATCCTAATTTGAAGTATCACCCTGGCGAAGATTAAAGATTAATATCCGAAGAGCTTCAATGTGTAATTGGAGTTGACTTCCATTGAATTTGATTAAAAGTCTCCTATTGGTCACTACATTCCATGTGCCTTGTTGAGATTGGTCCCTTGGATTTCCTCTCATGTATTTGTCTTATCCTTTCAAAGGCTCGTGTTCTATAAAAGGCTAGAGGATCCCTTTTTTTATTTTAAGTTCAGAATTTGTGGATGTCAGAGGAGCATAAATTTTTATGTTTTGTTCTTTTTTCCTATTTTTTGAACCATTTCGGCGTAAAAATTTCTATGCACGTAGACATTGATTAATATCAGAGCTTATTAGATAGCTACCTATCTCAACATCTTTTGTAGTTGGTTTTGTTAGTTCAGCCGAACAAGACTGTATGTTGCACTGTTTAAGGGTGCATAAAGAACCTACTCGGTGTCCAGAAACGAAACCCCTCTCTTTAAAAGCTTGCACCATTTTATATGTAGTTGTGAAGCAATTTGGTGAAGTATAAATGGTTTGCTCTGTTTTAATTGATTCTTTGGGGAATCCATGGAGAATAAGTGGGAGAAACTTTTAATTTTTAGTATTTTTTATGCTTTATTTTAGAGTAGATGTTTAAATTCTTGAAAATGTTCCAAAATTCAAATGAATGGATGAAATTTTATTGAAAATATTTTGTTTTCCATAAAATTGTTGTATGCTTAATGCTAAATATACTTAATGGATAGCAAAGTATTTGTGATGTTCATGAAATGTTATAGGAAATATTTCAATTTTATGATGCTTGAACCTAATGATTGAATTGAAGTTCATAACCGTAGTCTCTTTGAGATTAACATCAATATCACATCAGTACCCGGGAGCGACCCTAGTGCAACCATGACTTGGTTATCAGAGACTTGGGATTGAACAAAAGCCAATCTTTTTCCCTGTTAAATGCATAATTCTCCTTTAGGTTGTCTTTGTTCCATATCTTTCAAGAAGGATAGGCTCTTTGCGGTCTTGTCTGTGAAAAATTTATTTTCCCTATTTGTTGTGAGTAAAATCACCGTCAACAGACAACTATGCACAAAATTAATTGCTCTTCAAATTAGGAAGGGAATCTCCCTCTATTGTTGTTATTGCGTAAAAATTAAAGTGATCTAAGTTTCCTATCTTTTTACTCAATGACAAGGCACAAGGGTGATAAAACTCAATGTGTTGTGGCTAAGGTTTTCTTTGGTTTATGCAAGCCTTAACTACAACTAGGCTAAACTATCCTACCTCCTCAATATTTTCAATAGTTCAAGACTTCATAAATATAATTGCAAGCTTAGACATGTCACCAAGAGCACCATAAGTCACTACATATACTTATCATTGGTTGTGATTACATGATCATGTACATCTAAAATGTTCCATTTGATTTCCATTTGTTATTTATCATTGTATGTGTATTAATTTCTAAAATAAGTTAATTAATATCTATACTGAATCATTTACTTTATAATAATACATTGTTAGATCAATGCACCAAGTATTTCAAACTTGCACAAATTATCTGTTACCTACCTCACTATGGGTCCTAAAATGGGTTATGTATGGAAACACATTAAATTTAGAGGCTCGTAGCTCATTGGGGAGAATAATACATGTTACTAGTGAATCAATGTATGCTATGCAAGGGTGGTACACCAATTCTAAAGGAGAACCATGAGAAACATTTAATTTTTGGGCCAATAATCCTTATCATGTTACTCTATGAACATTGATCATGAAAATAACCAATACACTGCATTCTACATTGCTTATATATAGAGGACTATGATATATTTAAGGATAGATACAACATGATATAGATAATAGAAGAATAGAGAATACTGAGAATAAAAGAATGAAGATAGAAGTCAAAGAATAAATAATAAATACATTGAGTAAGATTATATTATTTGGTTTTAATTCATGGTTGATGCCTATAAATTGTAATACAAATCTTGTCCAAAGATAGATGAATAAAGTCCCTTTGTTCTTCTTGTGTTTCTACTAAATTAAATAAGTTTTAAGATTATTTTTTTCTAGATATTGGTTGGAAGGCTAAATAATCCCTAATGCAACCCTCTAAGATTGTTTGCATTACATTTGAGCACCTTCCCATTTTTTCTCCTTGCCTTTCTATCACCTTGGATAGTAGTATGTCATGTCCCTATCACCTAGACAAGGTTAAATGATAACTTCCTCACATTTAAGTTTACCTTTTCTTGCCTAAACTCTTAGTTTTTCCTCACTATCACATCTAAATCTAATCCATCTCACCAATGGTAAAATTGATCATATTTAACCTAATAATAAGGGATTTATTTGAAAATAAAATCATGAGTAGTTAGGGCATCAAAGAGACCACAAAAAAAATCCCACACACAAGAAAAACAATCACATAGTAGAGGTACCCCTATTGTTGGACATCTATTAGTATAGTTACACACTACCTCAAGCCTACAATCTTACACAAAGTTCAAAAATTTTAATACATCACACATTCAATTGACTTAAGGATTTTTCCAAGGGAAATCCCAAATGTAACAAAAGTACCAAATTCTCCTAAAATAACTAGTCCCCTTGGGCTAATGGTTTTCGCCTGGTCATGTCTCAGTTTTTTTCAGTTGCTAGTTTTTGGTTTTGAGTCTCATTTTCTTTTGTTTTCCTGCTATCTCACCTCTTGTGAGATCCCTTTTTTATGAATTAATGTCTATTTTATATTGGGTTTGGGTCCTTCCCGATTTATCTTAATCAAAACTATAGAGGATGTTGTCAAAGGTTGTAATATTTTTCATTAGAAGTTACAAAGAGCATTATTAGAGGTTTTAGAACTTGTTGTTAGAAGTTAAATAAAGGATATCACCATAACTATGCAACACACCAACATACTAACTAGATTCCAATGTGATTGTATATAGAGCTAGTGCACATAACAAATAATATTGAAAACATATTGATAACAACCTACCTAGTAGGACATTAGCACCTATAGTCCCCTCCTTGATGACATAAATGCATAATAAAATCAATATTTGATTCTAATAGTATCATCCCTCCTTTAATCTCCTTTATTTACCTGCATCTTCTTTATATATCAAAACATGCAAGCCTCTTTTAAACCCTCTTTCTCTTATTGTATTTCTATTCATATAGATTAATCTTATCTTCTATTATTTATTTTTTAGATTATATTAATATGAAATGCATTTAATTGTTCTAATATGATTTTAGTTTTGGATTCTAAATATGAAAAACACCTTATTAAATTAACAATAAATTGAAGGGCTATGTACTTTCACATTTCATTTTGGTGAATTTGACATTAGAATCCCTGTTTTCAAATACACCAATTTTTTTTGTATTACTACTGTGTAATATAAATCTAGACTTATGGTTGAAGTTTACTTTCATGTTTTAAAACACTTTTACCACATATTTATTTAGTAAAACATTTAACCTTTTTTTCCTCATGTTTTGATTATGTTAAAACTAGAGGGGCCAATACCCATTACAAAGTAGCCATAGAGGTAGAGGACAAGTGGTTCATAAAAAATGAGACCACTAAAAAGAAAGACTCACCAGAAGTGAGCTTGGAAGACCAACCAACAAGCCATGCTTTTGATCGGAGCATGAAACCGAGAAACACAAACCACCTACAAAAATAGGGCAGCCTAAAGGAATCCAAATAGAACACACCTCCCTATAGAAATAGGGGAAAACCAATGCAACCCTTTAGCCAAAAAACTAACCAAAAGGCAACAATCTCCAGAAAAACTCTAGGATTTCTACTCAAAAAACAAACCTTTTGAGACAGGAAAGAACCAACAAAAGACAATAACTTCCAAAAAAGTAGAAGCCAAGGGCTTGAAACAACCAGTAGACCTAAAAAAATATGCAAACTCCAATAAGAAATTCCAAAAATTCTAGCAACAAGCACAACAAAAACCAAGGGGGAAGGAGTCCCTTCCCACCAAAGGCCTGCCTTATAAAAAATCCCGCATATAAAAAATAAGAATTAGACTAGAAAAAAGATTCAATAATAGAAAATTCCTACAATAGAGAGATAGCATTAGCAAATAACCCATCTGAAAAACAACTCTATGACCAGAGTGAGCAAGCAAAAGTCACCAACTACCAAAACCCATCAAACACAACCAAAGGGGTAGAACCAGGAGCACTCCACCAAAAAATCTCCACCTCAATAGGAGAAAAAAGAGGCTCATAGCCAAGGGTAGAAAACAAAGAACAACACCATTTGTAGCAACCGCTCCAAAAAAGACCAACACCCAATCAACACCAACCCAGTAGCTAGGTAAAACAAGGATACCCAAGGAGGCATCGAGAAAGCCAACCCAAAACAACTTCAAAAGCCCCATAGCAACAACTCTCGCAACCAAAAAAATGAACCCTCTCCACCTCAATAGGAGAGTACCCCACCTCAAAAGCTGAAGGGAAAAGTGGAGAGAGGAAGCACCACCCAAACAGGAACACCAACACAACGTGAAGATGAATTGAGATCCTAATACCAACCAAGTTTTCCACTTGCAAGCAAGGGCCATGAAGTCACCAATGCCATAGAAACTCTTCTTCTACAAGCCAACTAACATTGCAGCCACTTAAACAGAGTCCAACTTTGGAGACCTAGAGAACAACGAGGAACAAGGAAGGCACTGCCACATAGATCAAGCCCAACCAAACCCCCCACGAGAACCCTCATCATAACTTCCAACCAAGAAAAAGAGATGATCAGAAAAGGAAGAGGGAAAAGCCCTGACTGGTTGAATCTCCAAGCAAGCAAGAACACCCACCAGCAAATGCTGGCAATAGTAGTAGGAAGGGGTAAAGAAGGCCATCACTGCAACACTAGGCTCAACAACAATAAACCTAACAAGCTCAAAAGGACTATGAACCATAGCTCACCGCAACAAGCAAATGATCAAGGAGGATTTGAAAAAAATATTGTAGAAAATACCCGCCACCCACAACCAAGCCTCATGAACCTTACATAGGGAGGGAATGAAAACAAGATTGCAAGAAGCACAATATCCACAACCCATCACAAAACCCTACATACTCAACAAAGTAGTGCCATTCACAAGACACTTGGCATGATCAAAGCTCTTATTGATGATCTTCACACCCAAAAGAGAATAAAAACCTCAAAAATTCTACTTGTGGGAACCACCAACAAATGACCAAGGAAGAGAAAACAGTCCCTGAAACACAAAAGCCACACACACCAATGGCCGTGAGCAAAACTGCAACCAGGGACTGAGCAGCAGAAACCCCAATCTAGGGGTCGAGCAGAGCAACACTGCTAGAAAATACTCCAAGACCAACCAAAGCCCACGACAGAGGAGAAGGAGTAGATGAAATCTCTAACTCAATCTAGATCGTCATCCCCATCTTCGCCTGAATCACCAAATTGTTGTACCTCCTAATTGTCTTTTGATGCAATGCCATAATTTTTGCTAACAATTGTTCAAAAGAAATACCATTCTCAGTAGCACTTTTCTCCATTTCTATTTTGACCTCATCCAAAGAATCCTTGTTTCTCAAGTTTTCAATCAAGGGTTTACTTTGATGTTGAATTCTACTTGCAACATTCTTATTGAGCACAATCATTGATCGAATGGTGTCACATGGATCATGCTGCCAATGACAGATAGCATCAAAATAAAAAAATTTCAAAAGATTATGTGCCACACTAAATGCTTTTCTCTCGAATGTGAACCCTCCACATGAAAAATGTAAAGTGGGAAATAAGGTCTTCTTTTGCTGACCGACAAAGTGTAGTTCATCAATACTCTGCATCTTCCTTACATATTCCAATGCAAAAACCATTTATGTCACATGTATTGGAAGTTTGTATGGCTGTACTCCCAATCCATAAAATCTTAGCACAATATATTCTTCCATTAAGTACCAATCAGCCAATTGTATTTCTTTTCCTAGTTGAATGCAGTTTCTACATGACAGGAAATCTAGGCATTGGAGTATTTGTAATTTCTTGATGCAATGGAGCCAAAAAGTATTCTACAAAATGACTGTAGTTCCTTCGAGAATCATTCATCCTTATTTCAGTGGTCCATTCATATATTGGAGCCATTTTCTTTTCCTCAACATTACTATAGGGCTGAATTTGAAGCTTGTTGGTCTGAAACATTCCTCTAAATTTGAATAGAAAAATATAGCACAAGTAGGTTGTGAACCTAAATGTCTTGGTGGAACCTCCTTTAATCATTAAAAATTGTTTATGCATGGATTCTACAATGTGCTCAATAAAATTATATTTGACATGTGGAACACCATAATGGACATTATATACCATTTCAAGGAGGCTTGCACCCACTTCAAATTGCTATCCAGTCTGAGGAAAATGCTAGCATGGAAATAATATCCTGAACCCATGGTCTAAAAATATCCAAATCATAAGGAGGCTTATGATCACCTTTCAATTTTTTTCTATGAACTATTTTATTCATGAAAGATTTTTCTCCATTTCATCCACTGCTTCATAATCACTAGCAAGCTTTCTAGGCAGTGTGGACATTTCCAAATTCTTCGTTGTAAACCCCAACACTTTTCCAAGTTCTTCTCCGCAGATTAATGGATGTCAATTCTTCTTTGCTATCTTTATTAACAATTGCTCTTTGTTATCATCAGCACTTTTAGTATAGACCATGATAAATTCTAAGCAAGGGAAAACTCTCATGTAACATCATGCCTCTAATCCGCTACCCACAAAGGTACCATACTATTAATTTGCATTTGCTTTGCAACCTTATTCTACGATGAAAATATAAGTTCTAAGGTACACCTACCATAGGTTTTAGGATCATAAATATCATGGTATTCATCATTGAAACTTGGGGTTTTAAGCAATTTTGCATAATGTATTTTTTTATCCAACATTTCTCTAGTGGTATTGGTGGTAGACATGCTTATACAATGTGAAATTGTGAATTCCCTATTAGTCCTCCTTAAATTTTCTTAATTCTTAAGTCTCTTAACCCTAAACCCAAACTTAAAAGTTTGACAAATAAGATATTAAGAAATGTCAAATGTAGCCGCAAGAATTCTTTTACTTACCCAGATTTTGATTCTTGAAAAGATTAATGTTGACAGTCGTGGAAACTGGGTTACTAGAGTGGATTTTTTGGAAGTGGAACTGTGGAACCCAGAACAAGGTGTTGCATTACAATGAGCAAATTGAAGACTGGAATCTCCCCGTGTGCTGACCCTCTCACTTAAAAATAAAATCACTTAGCAGTAGAAAGTGATTTTTCTTTTTGAACATTAAAGTGAATGAAACGTCTTGTTGTCTACGTGTTGCTTCTGGAATACACAATTAGTACAAGGCTGACAACATTTAAAACAAGCCATTTAGTCTTGCATTGACAACAAATTCTAAATTGTTGACCTTTGTAAATCTAATGGTTAAAGGGTGATTTCAGAGGTTTAAGTTCACAAGCCAAGCACTCCGTGCATTTCATTCCAAAATGCAACTACAACCATACATTAATGTTCATCGAACAGTTGAGTAATTTATGATATAAATAATAAACATGTGTTTTAAAGTTGTTTTAAACTTTAATGCGCTAGGATTGACATCAAGGCCAAGGGGCTGGTAACTTAACGTTGCAAAGGACTTAATAAAATGAATAATGATACTGGGAACTGGGGGAGAAGGTCAATGACAATTAGAAATCAGTAACATTTTGGTAAACCCTAACAAGAGTGACAAATTTTAGTGTTTATAATGTTTTTTTTCAATTTGATGGCAACTTTATTTTTTCATTTTTATTACTTTATGTTTTACTTTTAAATCTAAATGCAATTATTTCATAAATAGATAATATTTAATTTCTTAAAGGAAAAAAAAATGATTCGAATAGATTCATAGACACTAAACTCAGAAAATAACTCTTTACTATAAATGAATAACAAAGAATAACACAACACAACAATTTATTTTATTACAACTAAATTACAATGTCACATTATTACATATCTTTTTAAAGATGAGTAGCTGCAGAGTAGGAAAGCTCTTATTTTGTATAAATAACATATGTCACTTTACATAGACACAATTTATTCCAAGTTGTTTCCCATGAAAATGGATTGCAAATTGATTCGAATTTCCAAGCTTCTGCTGGTGACAACGTAATACAAATGTGATACTAAAAATAAATGCATGATTCCAAGCTTCTACTGGTGACAACATAATACAAATGTGGCTCTAAAAATAAAAACAAGGGATTCGCCTAACCAACCATGTTGGGGAAAAGGGAGCTATGAAGATACAAAATGTACTTATCCCCTTTGAGAACTAGAATCATGTAGAAGATGAGGGGTAGTAAAATTGCTCCCATTTTCTACTTGTAGTCTCCATGCATCAGGATAGAACTTATCTCCATCAAAGCTCCTCATCCTGGTTCAAAACCTATCTGAGAAGTTAGGGAAACCAAATTAACTTCTTTCCAATTCCTCCCATTCTGAACTTGAAGGAAATTGGTCTTTTACTCTGTAACTACATAACTGGAGGCATGAGAATTTAGAGTATCCCTAATAATACCACATCATCTTCTTCTTGAATCCTTATTAACCCTAAAAAAGAAAACCCTTATGACACTATCCACTATCACTATCCCTATTTATGGGCCACCAGTGCCGCTACCATCCTGATTCACGTAAACCAAAAAACTAACTTAACCAATTCGTGTAACTTAAGCCTTACATGTAAAATTAAAATGTTTAACTTGATTGACGTCTAGCTACATGCAAATTGTACCTCAAGCTGACAAGCTGTCAAAATCACCAGACTACCAGTGCCACTCAAACGATATGAAATCATTACAAATCTTGTTTCATTAAAGCTATGATCTGTCCAATCAATTGCTTCAGATGTTCATATGGCATTAATCACCGCCCACAGTATGACTACCACACTTTCTTCAAAAAGATTGATAATTTCAATTAAATGAAATGTAGTACATCAAGGCATTAAAAAGAGAGAATGAGCGATGAGTGATGAGCCTTGATCTCTCCACATGTTCACATCTAACGGTTCTAGTGTTATTCCAGAGGTTTCAATTCGCAAGTCTAGCGCTTCATATATTTACTTCTAAAATGAAACTACAACTGTCTATGAAAAATTCATCGAACGGTCGTGGTTATTGTTATCTCTTAAAGTTGCACCCTAGCTAAGCTACAAGACTTAGCACTCTGGAGAAACATGGAATCACTCCTAGGTTGTGGGTCACCTAGAACTTGGAGTGAATCTCCAAATAAGGATGGATCTTAGCTGGTTATCACCTAAAGCTACTCTACTCTATTGAATTGAAATGGAAAAGGGATAGAGAAAACATAAACTGAAAGCTGAAAGTGAAATTAAAAGGTGATACACCAAACTAAAAAGGACTATGAAACTCATAATTTCATGCACTTGCTACAATAATAGAAATTACACTTGCACAACTTATTATTGCATGCTTTTGCATAAGTGTTTCACAAAAATGTCCTAGTGCTCAAACTCCTAGGAGGAAGATAGCTTCACAGCTAAAAGCCATTTACACTTTTTTGACACAGTTTGCAACCTACATTAGCATAGTTTTTGCATAAAGGTACTAAAATATGAGACAAAGTTATAAGGAAATGGACATTACTCACAAATAACTTGATCAATCACTTGATTGTACAAAATAATACAAAGAACAAGTAGGAAAAATATCATATCAATTACATCCGAGGCCTTCACTTTATTTCATATCCAAAACATGAGTTACAAAAGGATGCTAAAATTTGACAAAGGACTCCCAAAGTCACTAAGTCCAAAACTACATCAGGAAGAACTGAGTACAATGAGTCATAAAGTGACTATATCTTACAATTCCCTCCCAAAATCCACCATAAGAGGAACTAAAAAATGATTGGGGTCGGATGCTCCCAAAATTCCATGAATCTAGCAATTGCATCTCCTCCAAAAAGACTCCAATAGGCTGAAAAGGTCAAGTTTGACCAATCCTATCATAAAGGCACAAGAAACTGATGCCTAAATCCTCTCCAAGTGCTCCAAAAAGTAAATAAAGGCTCCCTATATGCTCTCCCAATGTTTTCAAAATGGTCAAAATAGCATCCTTGATTCGTGGCACATGTTTGCAAACTTCTCTCAACTCCCCTATATGCTCTCAAAGCATGAAAACCCAATAACAACACATACATACTTTGACAAGGCATGACTCCATTTTTGCATTTAAAAGAGAAATTTAATTAAGTGTTTTATAATAACACTTAATCCAAATTCTTTACATTTCTAATTTATGCATAAAATGATATGAGGTCGACCATATGAGTCAAATACAAAAGAATCATAAGTTAAGACCTTACACAAGGCATATGCAAGTAGACAAAAGGTCACTAGACACAAGTCTTGACCAAGGAATACAATAATCAACATGAAATGTCTAAAATAAAGTGATAAAATACCACTTTATGTTGGCCAAAGAGATAGGGTTTGAAAACCCTAGACACAAACTAAGCCAAAGAAAAAAAAACTCATTTCATTTTACACTCGAGTCTTCTGGAAACTCATGGCCGCTAGCATAGGGGTTTCGAGATTCTTCAATGGCTAATTCTTATGACTCAGAGGGGATTTTCTCTGTGTTTCCTTGATGATTTTCTCAATGAAACACTGGTAAGTTGTTTTTTGAAAACAACAATGAGTAATAAGCTTCATCTTATTAATTTCTGGGCCTTTAGGCCGTGACACCTATAACTCTTTCTAATGCATTTTCATATGCTTCATTTTTTTTTCTGTTGACTTCTTTGTTTGGCCACCATGAAGATCTCCGTTTGAGCTTTGGGAAAGCAATTTAGACAAATTTTGGAGAACAAAAACAATTAATAGTTGGGTAAGCTTTGAGCCCTATTGTCTCCATATATATTTTGTTTCTTTTGCAAAGAAAACAAAGATCTTTTACTCCAATGGCCACGGCCATATCTTTTAGTTGATTTTTAAAAGAGCCCATTCTACATTTGCTTCCATTTCTAGAAAAACCAAAATGGGTTTCAATGTATTGTGAAAAAGAAGTATCTCATGTAGATTTCTCTTCTATTTTCAAAAAAAATAAAGGTTCATTTGTTTCAATAGCTACAGCCATCTATATTTTCAAGTGCTTGAATTTGTTAATGGGTTATCAAAACCCATGACCTCTATTCATGATTTTTTTTCCTTGTACATGCCATTTTCCTTGCATATTTACTCAAACTGTGTGTTTCATGGCTGCTAGGGTTTGCATTTTAATAGGTCGAGGCTTGCCATTTTACCTTTTTGGAAAAAATGAAAGCATAATCTTCACTTTTCTGCACCCATTTCTATATTCATTCTTTTAGGACAAACCCCCAAATGGGTCTCTATTATTTTGAGAATAAAAATGTTTTTCCCAAGCTGCGGCCATGAGAGCTTCATCTTCTTGCATACAATATACTGAGGGTTCTTCTGATTTCCTATTGATAAATGCTGCCCTGTTAAATAGAAAATGATCTAAAAAAATGATCCAATGCCACTACACAGTATAAATGTAACTCATAAACTTAATGCACCTTTTTCCATACCTTAATGAAAACTACCCTTTTCACCTTTGCACAGGCTTTCACCACTTATCACATGTTTCCACCACTATGACTATCACATGTTTTTCTAAATGACAATAATGTGGTTACTATGCCCTTCCAACAAGCAGTTACTTTTTTCCCCTTGTGTATTACTGTCTTTTTTCTTCAACTCATGAAAACATTGCTATATTATTTTATGACATTTCATTAATGTGTGCATAGAATCTCAAAATATCTTTGTGCACTGTGACTTTGTGTGGTCTTTAACTCCATTATGAATTCTTGGGCAGCCTACTTTGAGTGCTCTCATCTATACTCTTTGATAGGATACTATCCCTGTGTACTACCTCTTAATGTTGTCTTGTTATCTAAATTCATTAGTTGCATTATTGTGGGATATCCCTGAAATACTAATTTAATTATGTCAATTGCAAACTTCTTACTTTCAAAGGTCTTAAACTCTTGTAGTTGCTTCTAACAAACTTTGATTGTCATGTTGTTTAAAACCTCATTCAAAGTTCAATGTCTTCATGGAAGACCTATGATAAATGCCCTATCACTTTCTTACTTTGCATAAGTCTATGCAATGCTTCTTGTCATTTCACCATTGTATTTTGGACAGTGAATTAGTCCTGCCATTGGTTGTGATCAACATGCTCACATAAACTTCTCAAAATATGTCCATAGAAGATTCTCAAGTGACTGACCTATCTTTTGGAAAGGTCACTTTTCTCTTTTAGTCTCTTTGTTGTGCTTCATTGAAAACTCATATTATTATAGATGATTGTCATTAATCAGTCTTCTTTCATGGTAACTACCCTCATTTGATAACTTCTTGTGAATGATGATTATCCTTATTAACATTGTCAATGCCATTGTACTTGATGAGTACCATTGTTTGGTTTTTATGAGACTGTGATTCCATTGAGTATCAATTTATCATTTATACCGATGAATTCATCAACCTCACTGCTATGAATGATGGATTCATCCTTGATTGCATCACAATATCATAGAAGACATTGTAATATTATCTTGTCAAAACACAAATTGAAAGCACGTTGGGCTCAAACCTTGTGGGAGCCACATTTTATCCCACATGATTTAATTAGATGAATTAGAATAGTAACAATGATTTCACCTATACCTGTACAAGAAGCAAACATATTAGATAAAAATAGAGCATATGATGGATGTTTATGTTAATTCCTTTGTTTTCCTAGACATCTGTGGTATGCAAGCTATATGTTTATAGATGTTTGCAGATATACTGCTTGGTGATCCTTCATTTCTCTAACCAAACCTCATCTCACTCATGCAGGAATCCTAGGAACAATAAGGAGCAAAAAATGGAGATTGGACAAATGTGAAGAACTGAAGTTGATGCAGGACAGACAACTGGGATTCATCATTTAGGCAATGACAGGCCCCTTATCTTTCTATGTGCATTTATTTTTTTTCTATCTTCAAATGTATAGTTTTTCTTTTATTTGCATTAAAACAGTCAGTTCCACAGCCTGTGTGGAACACCATACATTTACATTGTCAATAAAGACTATAATTTTGAAAATATTGTGCATTTTCTCCTATGTTATATGCATCTACATAATACAATGTATTAATGTAATCTTCTACTTTTTCTTTTATGCACATGAATGTGACATAACATAGTAAAAATGTACCTTCTTTTCACTTGTAAAACATAATAGCTCTACTTGTTTGAGCTAGTAGCTAAAAAAGGTAACAATTATATTGATTCGCGCTAACATCTGTCTACAGATATGGGATATCCTTTGCACATATTTCCTTCATAATTTTATTACTTTGGTTTGGGGATTCAATTATTTTATAAGGTTGATGATTCAGCCTTGTTTGGCCTTTACATCCTTTGTGTAAAACATTCTTAAGTTTTTAAGCCCTGGTTTTATGTTCTTCCTAGGTGGTCCCTCTTTTAAAACAAACTTTATGCACATGCATAATTCTGCCACTTAAGTTCTTCTATCGCTCATGAGTCATCATCAAAATCCTTCAACCCATCGGGTTCATTACCAAGATGAGAGATGGGCCTTGATCTCACCATGTGTCTGCATCTAATGGTTCTAGTGTTATTTCAAAGGTTTCAATTCACAAATATAGTGCTTCAAAGATTTATTTCCAGAATGCAACTACAACCGTCCATCGAAAATTCATCGAACGGTCATGGTTATATTGAATTTTATTGACATTTCACCATTGAATTTTTTTTATTCGTTTGAGATTATGCTAATTCGCTAGTTTTTTTTCTTATGCATTTGAAAATAGGTTTAATTCGCCAATGAATATATTTTTTTGGTTTGAAAAAAAGTTTTAATCACCAACAAAATTGTTTTTTCTGTTTTGAAAACAAGTTTAATTTGCCAATGGAAATATTTTCTAGGTTTGAAAATAGATTTTAATCGCCAATGGAAATATAGGTTTGAAAATAGATTTTAAGCCAATGAAAATATTTTATTGGTTTAAAATAAATTGCAATTCGCCAGGATTTTCCACAGACTTCTAGCGATTAGAAAAGATTCGCCAATTGAGATTATTTTTTTCTTGAAAAATGAAAAAAATTTCCACTAAAATTAATATTTTTATCAGGAAGTATACAAGATTCACCAGGATTTTACACCTTCGTCGAGGGGGGGGGTTCTTAAAGTTTTCCCTGATCCAAGAACATGATCATCACTCACACATTGTAATAATAGGATGAGATTGGTATATTATCCCATCCTTACAACCAAAAATATCGTAGCACACATTCACAATGATGTAGGATCAAAATACAAACCTTTAGTTCAATCACCCAAGAGGTAGGATGATTAGGAGATCCAATACCTTACACAATCACATAAATATGAGTCATTCCTAAAGGAAGCAAGGTACAAAAAAATGCTTCCTAACACAAATCTAAGAGGAGAGATGTCCAATTTTAATTCTTTTTATAGTTACAATATGAGATGTATAATAAAAAGATTAATAACATAACATCACATGCAAGTATAAAAGCTCACAATACAAGATATACGTGGGGAAAACCCTTTTAGAAGAGAAACTCCACACTCCAAAACCTGCACAATGTATTATCAAATCAATGTTGATTACAATCCACTTCAAATGCAAGTTCTTCTTGGAGTATACACAAATATTTAATTTTTTCACAATTCCAACAGCATAACAATACCTACAAAGTGAACCATAAAAACTACATCCAGAAGGACCTTATCTATAGAGAAATGCAAGCATAGATGAAGCTTCATGAGAAAGCAACAAGGGATGGGCATCCAAATCCACATGGCACATGTTTGCAACACATAGTTGACATTTGTGACACTTTTCCAATGATTCCTTGCCCCCTTATATGCCTCCATACTTGGGTGCCCCAAATTTTCCCCAAATAGGTATGACAAATTATTTACAATGTCATAGAATCCATCATATATGGCAACTCTTATAACTATAATAGAAATTTTCATAACCAACTAATAATAAAAGATGCTTCTTACATTCTCTTACAAATTTTCATAAGTCAAACTTGGGTGCCCACTTTCCTATGCAAGTCCAATCCATCATAGAATCTAGCTCTTATGCATCATGAATTTATCATAGGAATCCTTCATAAGATCATCATAGGAATCCGCCATAAAATCATCATAAGAATCCCTCAAAGATGTTGAAACATGCCAAGGAATCTCTTCCCAAAGTGGAATGCCTACATTGCATTATGGGGACCACAACATCCTTGTAACCTTCCATGTCACCTTGCATATCACCTTCCAACATATCGACAACTCATTGTGCCAAGTCATATTAGATGACAAATAAATATGAACAAGAAATTACAACATAGGAATAATTGAATTAATATTTTAATGCTAGGAAATTGAAAAGGTTGATACATCTTAATTGCCAACATTCTCCCACTTGTTGAACACCTTTCAAGATCCAATCTAACCAAGTAATCAATTGCTAGGGGTTGAAAGCTCCATAGACTCCAAACACCATATGAAATTCTCCATGCTCACTAGCTTCATCAAGGAATCTATAACATTCATCAAAATATCAACTTTTTGAATATGTACCTTCCCATATTCCACCATGTCATGGAAAAAATGGAACTGAACATCAATATGCTTTGTTCTAACATGGAAGGTTGGATTCACTGCTAAGAAAATAACACTCTGACTATCACTACAAATAGTAATCATTCTTCCATCAAGCCCAACATTTAAACATAATCTTCGAAGCCAAATGACTTCTTTGCAAGCATGAGTAGCTGCCATGTACTTTGATTTTGTAGTGGACAAAATGACTACATATTATTGCTTACTCATCCAATTGATAGCACCACCAAACATAGTAAAAACGTAAGCACTAATGGGTATTTTTTTCAATATCACCTGCCCAATTTGAATCCATGAATACAAACTGAATGCAAAGATCCTATAGGATGTCCATAATAACATAAGGAATACTCAGAAGTACCCCATACATACTTGAATACTCTCTTTATTGTATACCAATGCACTCATCTAGGATTAGTCATGAAATGGATAATGACTCCCATTGCTTGGGCAATGTCTGGTCTTGTATAGACCATGGCATACATCCAAATTTCAAAAAACACTAGCATGGGGTACTCTCATCATATCCTCCACCTCACTAGGAGATTTTGGATAATTTGAAACTGATAGCTTTTTTCCCATCACAATAGGAACATACAATAATCTACAAGCTACCATGCTAAATCTCTCCAACAAAGAATTGACATACTTACTCTAGTATAACCAATTTTTTTTTCCCCCTATCTCTTCTGACTTTCATACCCAAAATGTACATAGTTGTACATAAATCCTTCATTTCAAATTGTGATGAAAGCTAAGAATTTAAGTCAAAAATAAAATATTTACCGTTCCCAATGAACAACATATCATCTTGACATACAATGCAATAATGAGGATGTGATTATCAATTGTTTTTAAATAAACATAATGATCTAATTTTGATCTCAAAAATCATAAACTCAACACAAAGGAATCAAAATTTTGGTACCACATCCTAGGTGACTGAACATTGAAACCATACAAAGAATTTTTCAACTTGCAAACCAAATTTCTATACCTTTCACATTGTAATTCTTTGGTCGTGCCATATGTATTTCTTCCTCCAAATCACCATGAAGGAAATTTGTCTTCACATCCATCTATTCAATCTTTAATCATATACAACAACAAGAGAACAAAAATATAATAGGTGTCAACTTTGCAATAGGAGAAAAAATATCACCATAATCAATTCCCTCAACCTATGAATAACCCTTCGTGACCAAACTTACCTTGGATATCTCAACACTTCCATCTAAACTAAAATTTTTCTTGAACACCCATTTGCAACCAAATGGTTTACGTCCATGAAGCAAGGGCACCAAATCCAAAGTGTCATTTATATTTAATGCAGCCATCTCATCCATGGCCTTTATCCAAGAATCTACATCACTCATACCCATAGCCTCCCTTACAATCCTAGGATCACCAGTGTTAGAAATCAAAGCAAAAATACAACTAGAATCATGCAATAAATACCCAAACCTATCAGGTTGTTGCCTTATCCATGTAGACCTCCTCAAAGGTTGTGGTTGAGGTTTTTTTATCTTATTCTAAAATTTTAGAGCTTCTTGAGCTTTCCTCATCATTAGGTTCAACAGGTGTTTTTGGTTCTTATTTCTCAAGGGTAGGAGGAAGATGAACCACATCCTCTTTCTTTTCTTCTTTCTTTGGCTATTAAACACCTATAGGAGTAATGAGTTCCCTGAAAATAAAATTTATGCTATATATAACCCTTTCAACCACAAGATCCCAAAGGTTGTAACCTTTCACATCAATGCCATAATTAATGAAAATAATCTTTATTGCCTTGTTCTCCAACTTAGACCTCTTCTCTTGAGGCACATGATCATATACCTCACAACCAATTACTCAAATATGTCTCAATGAAGGAATTTTACCATAACATACCTCCATGAGTGTCTTATGCACAAGCGTTGAGCTAGGAGACTTGTTAACCAGGTAGCAAGTAGTGGCAATAGCTTTAGCCCAAAATTTTTGTTTAAGGCTAGCTCCACTAAGTATACTCTTAGCCCTCTCCATCAATGTCTTGTTCATTCTCTTTGCAAATCCATTCTGTTGAGGGGTATATGGAGTTGTCTTATGTCTTTCAATCCCATGTTATTTACAAAACCTGTCAAAATCTACTAGACAAAATTCACTACGATTTTCAATCATCAATCATTTAATCTTTATATCCTTCTAATTCTCTACAAGAGCTTTAAACTATTTGAATCTATTAAAGAATTCAATTTTTCTTCTAAGGAAATAGACTCATGTCCTTCTACTGTAATCATTAATGAATGAAATGAAATAAATAGATTTTCCAACCAAAGGAACATTAAGAGGACCAAACACATCATAATGAATCAAGTCCAACACCTTAGAAGATTTATGAGAACTAGAGTAATACTAAACACAGTTTTGCTTTCCATAATGTAGTGTTTGAAAAATCAAACTCAAGATTACAATCATTCATCCCCTTAGCATGATATTTATTTTTCAGGGTTCTAAGACCCTTCTCACCAATGTGGCCAAGACTTTGGTACAATAACATAGTTTTATTTGCTAAAAGTTTCATTTCTATAGAATGGGAATCCTTGGGTACCTAGAAAGCATGACCATCAAAAGTAGATGCAATAGTCCTCTTCGCTACTAGTTTTGATGGTGAGGATGAAGACTCTGAAGTTCTCTTATTCATAAAAAAAATATTGCACTAGATAATGCATGCATCAAACTAAAATAGAGTGACAATCCAAACACCCTTAGCCAACACCACAAATCCTCTTTTCACCTTGCATCCTCCATTTGAGAAAACTACTTGCACACCCACATCATTCAATTTACTTAAAGATAAAAAATTTCGTGCCAAACTAGAGATATGCAAAACACCATTGATCCCCTTCACTCTAGCATAAGGGAATCAAATTAGAACTCTTCTACAACCAACAATCTTCATATGAGAGTCATCACCTGAGTACACCTTCCTGCCATCAAACTCTTCATACTTCAAAAACCAATCCCTATGTGAGGTTATGTGGAATGATGGACCAGATTTAATCCAACTTAAAGGAAGCAAGGTACATAAAAATGCTTCCTAACACTAATCTAAGAGGAGAGATGTACAATTTTAATTCTTTTTACATTTAAAATATGAGATGCACAATAAAGATATTAAACATAACATCACATACAAGTATAAAAGCTCACAACATAAGATATATGTGGGGAAAAACCTTTCGAGAGAAAAACCCCACACTCCAAAACCTGCACAACGTATTATCAAATCAATGGTGATTACAACACACTTGAAATGCAAGTTCTTCCAAGAGTATACAAAAATATTGAATTTTGGAGCAATTCTAATAGCATAACAATACCTACAAAATGAACCATACAAACTACTCCCACAAGCACCTTATTTATAGAGAAATACAAGCATAAAGGAAGCTTCATGAGCAAGCAACAAGGGATGGGCATCCAAATCCATGTGGCACACTTTTCCAAAATGTAGTTGAATTAAGTGACACTTGTCCAATGATTCATTACCCCCTTACATGCCTCCATACTTGGGTGCGCCAAATCTTTCCCAAATAGGTATGACAAATTCCTTACAATGCCATATATTCCATCATATATGAAAAGTCTTAGAGCTGTAAGAGTATATGTCATAACTGACTAATAATAGAAGATGTTTCTTACATTCTCTTACAACTTGTAACAGGTCAAAATTGGGTGCTCAATTTCACATACAAAGATGCTAATCAAAACTTGTCCAACCCATCATCGAAATTGGCTCTTACACATCATAACTTTGTTATAGGAATCTATCATAAGATCGTCATATGAATCCATCATAAAATCATCATAGGAATCCCTCAAAGATGTCAACACATTTCAAGGAATATCTTCCTAGAGTGGGACACCTACACTGCCTTGTGGGGACCACAACATCCTTGTCACCTTCCAACATGTCATCAACTCACCATGTCAAGTCATATTAGATGACAAATAAATATGAGCAAGAAATTACATGGACATAATTAAATTAATATTCTAATGCTAAGAAATTGTAAATGTTGATACACCTTAATTCTCAACAATTCCCATGCTAAGACATGATTTTGAAAGAAAAATAGGATTAACATATTAGGTACATAAAGTACCAATGGACCAAGAATATAGGAATTTGAGGTAGACCCTAGAGAACAACTTATCTTTAGGAAAATTTTCTAAAAAAAGTCTAAAAGTGCTCATTATACCAAATCGCCCCTTTTTCTAGATAAAATCGCTAGGTGATTCTCCAAATTTCCCATCTTGCTAGTGTAAATAATCCCTTTTGTAGACAATTAATTCCAAACATGAAACAAGGCTCAAGAGGATAGTGAGGTTCTCATAAGCATAAAAAATAGTTCCAAGGTTAATAAAAGTATCTAAAATAAGAATAAAGATATAAGTAGCTTACAACACTAAATTATGACCTTTCAAGACAAGACTCAAGGGTACACAACCTAATGTGAGTGATGGATAGCCTACTAGCACAATATAAATTTCATGTTTTGATGGTTATTTACAAATGGTTTGAACCATATATTTTTATTAAACCTAAGGTTCCTTTAGCCACATTGAGCATTCACAAATTTCACTAATTTAATTTTAACCAAAACCACTTTACCAATGACAAGCATTGACATAATACATCAAATGCGACAATCATGAAGGAGAAATATGACTACTAAACATAATGTTGAATATGCATAACCATATCATCGATGCTATCTAGTCATATAATTAAAACGATAAAATATCATAGGTTATAGTTTCATTTTAACTTCTTACAAAAATTAGATTTATTCATATTATTATAAGGATTTTTTGAAACATGCTAAATCCTTCATAAGATGGTAAGAAAAAAACTCAAATAATGACATACACTTATTAAAATGAAATTAATCTCATCCCAAACATGGATGGTTTGAAGTCTAAATAATATATATTTAATCACTAGATATATTAGAACCATAAGACCTTACTCACACCTACATTTTCTACCAAAATACAAAATACAATAAGGATAACAATTACAAGCCCACCTCAAAAAATACAAGGATGGTCATAATCTAAGATCAAATACAAGAGTACAACATTTACTTAATTTCAAGGCACAAATTATGCAAACTAAGAAAAATACTAAAGTGAAAACTCTTCTATCTACCAAGAGATACTCATGGAGACTGATGGAAGAAATTACCCACATTTCAACCATATTAGCATCATCAAGTGTAATTGATGGTTAATGCCACTCCAGGAAACTCCCAATATATGGAGAGAGAGAATCATGGGTACACTTATAGCAATATTGATCTCACAAACATGTAAGGGTCTCAAGAAGACACCAAAATAATACACATAAGGGTCACACACCATTCAATTTATAACATAATATGGATAAAAAAATCAATATTAATTCAATGCACATCCACACTTGAATACACACACTAACAAGGATTCAACACATAATTCACAACTTGGGTACTCATGACCCAACCAAATAAAGGAGAATGACATGGGCTAAAGACTTGGAGTATTGACACTTCTTAAATTCAAATATGATTGTCCTTTACTATTCACTAATGCTACTCATTTTATTTTAGTTTAATTGAGGAAAGGAGGAAGACCACTATTAAAATATGCGACTATTCATCCATTAACACATGCTAAACCATCATTTTACTAGAAATGATTCCATCAAGGAAAACAAGGCATGCAATAATCTCACCTATATCCAAACACTTGGAAGACCACTATTAAAATATGCTACTATTCATCCATTAACACATGTTAAACCATCATTTTACTAGAAATAATTCCATCAAGGAAAACAAGGCATGCAATAATCTCACCTATATCCAAACACTTAATAATTTAATTTCTTAAGAAAATATTATAATGACACAAAATAATATAATCTCGAACATCTCAAATGCTATTTTATTTTTCAAGATTTTACCAATAACCGTAAAATCAAGTTCTAGCATTAATGGCCATCAAGATTTTTCACTAATTTTTTTACTATAATTTAAAATGTATAATTTCAAAAAATATAATTATACCCTCTAATACAAAAGAGTGAGGGGAATCTTTTTTTCCAATCATAAAATTTTTTACAATATTTTTTCAAAGGTTCATGGGTGTTTAAAATATTTTCCAAGAAAACTAGAAACTTAACCATTTAAATTTCTAAAATTACCCTTTTGTTCTTCCACCCAACAACATAAATATACGATCACATAATTTCTAAGAATTATTAACTAGGTTTGGGTACCATTTAAAAAAAAAAGAAATCTACAAGAAAATGAAATCTATAATCTTATCAAATAGGTAAGTGCATGTATATGGGGATGAAAAGGGGGTAAAGAGTGGCCATTTTAAAAATAAAATAAAAAATAGTTAAACCTGAACTTGGATGAGCAGATGTGTATTCTCAAAATTTGAAGATATTATAACAACAATAATTGTAGTACTTTGAATTTAGTTTTTGAACTATTAAAGATTTTTAAAAATGGTTAAGTTTAAGAGGGTGAAATTTTGAGCATACACAACACTGTTCCTATTTTCATCACTAAAATATAATGTAGTGTTTGGTGTGTGCCCCCCTATTTTTTGTTACATTACATATTTTTAGAAATTGGTTGCTAGAAATATAGCCAAGAGTGAGTACTACAAATATGTATTTTTTATATTTTTAATTTTTTTTTGATGTTTTGATGTGGGTCCATCCTAAAAACTACATCACTAGGTGTGCATGTCATAGGAGTTACACAAAAATATAAAAAATGTAATTTATTTGAATGTATGTATAATGAAGCATAAGCAAATCCTATATAATTTTAATTTTTTTAGATAAGCACATCAAAATTATAAAAATGAAGACATTGTTAAAAGAAAATAAAAATGAATTCACCTTAACTTATTCAAAATATTTTTAAAATTATGGCCAAAATCCAAGAAGTAGCTCATCGTTTGGGTGATGGCTTCAACAAATTTTATTATAAAATGAGTATTGATGATATTAATGTTTAAAAATGTTATGGAATATGAAAACATGTCTTTGGAAGGTCTATTAGAAGTCTAATCCTTAGGTTTGTCAATCCAAGCTAATAAGGGTGGGACCCAAATTTGAATAAATAATGTGAGCATGTTATGCACATCACCTATAAGTGAGATAAAAAACCTAAAAACCTATCAACTTGTGATATGGTCCCACTTATAACTTCATCATTTTTTTGTAAACCATGATGTGGTCCCTCTCTCTCATTTTCTCGATCTATCTCTATCTCTTCCTCTCTCTACCTCTCCCCCTCTCTAACTTTAATTCTATCTCTTTATGATTGCATTTTTTTGCTTAATATATATATAATATAAGCACATAATGTGAAATTTTAAAAAACACACTAATTATTTCTTCAGTTTTTTGATTGGCCACTTTTTTGTCCCCAAATTTGGTGCACTTTACCCAATACAAGCTCATTTAGATTCAAATAAGTCATGTTTGTATCCCAAAGGATATGAGATCAAGGCCAAACAAGGGATTTAGATGAAGAAATTATATTCTTTAATAAAAGGAAAATACCTCTTTATCGTGTAATATTTTAAGTGGATATTCTTGAGGTAGAAATCAATCCCAAACAAGAAAGCAAACACAATAATACTTTGTTCAATAAATCCAATCCAACCAAGCTCTCAATCAACAACCAAACCTCTTCCAATGTTCCATTCAAAGGTTTCAAGGAAAACAAATTCCTTTTTCAAAGACGATTTTGCACATAGTGGAGAGTAAAAAAGAACCAATCTCATTTCAATTAACCTTTATCTTAAATGCAATAAACTAGATTTATCATAAACTCACGTGGCCAACAAAACCCTTTCAATACCAATTGCTACTTAGACATTTTGAATGCATTACCCCAAATGATTGAAATTCAAATAAATGAAAATGCACACAAAGCACTTCTTCTAACATAAGAAAAATCACTAATAATAATCCAATGATTTTCTCTAAATCAATTGTATAGTAGTATTCCTATTAACCATTCATTTATTTTGACTACTCAAGGTAACTAATCTATATTTATAAATAAAATAACATAAAGAAAAGCATGCAATTTATGGGTTTCACACACCAGGGATCCATAATCACAAATTATTCATATTAGTGGAAAATTAAATAAACATATAGAACATCATTTCATTCACAATTGAATAGGATACATTGAATAACAAACATACCCACAAAATTTATAGGGTCACTAACTTGACCACAACTTGACTAGGTAAGGTGAGAAGATCAAGTGAATCGATGCCATTCTCCTCCACATCATTCCATTCATCAAACAATTATGTATTTCTTGTAAACTCAAGGTGAAGTATCAAATATAACAATGGAGATCATATCCAAAAAAATTTATGCCCTTCTTCTTCACTCTTCTTTTCACATGGTTTTATGGGGATAAACTTGGCCACAAATCCATGATTCCATTTTCTTATTATTTCCATAATGCAGTGATTGTAATTTTTGGGTTTATACAAATGAAATATATTGAGCTTAATTTTATGATCATGTTAGAGTAGGTTCTATTAACATTTTGTTGTGGTCATGTGTACAAATTTGGAGATGTAGTGCCATGGAATAACATGAAGAAAATTGAAGACCATCCTTTACGTTGTATCCTTTTGATAAATGTTTATTAGTTTACTCACTATCATATTATAATTTAACATGCATGATTTATGGTAGATTAACATGTACACACTATAGCGGGAGAAAAATATAGCTAAAATCTGCATAGTTATAACTTTTTCTCTGTTTTCTAACACTCACTTTAGCCATTCCAATAAATATGTTGTCCTCATGTCCAATTTGTGAGTTACAACATGCACATTCATAAAATCCAATCTTAATCACACCCTTTACCTTCTCTATACCCAATGGTCCATACCTAATCTTAATTCTACACATTTCCTTATGTAGACATAGTCATTCTTGATTTGGTCTAACTTATTCAACACCTAATTTCAGATTCCCTAAGCTACATATGTGTAAAAGATGCGGGACCAAAAAGTGGGCACAACCAATTTTTGGTCTATCCAAGGCATAACATAAGCATGTTATAGTGCATTCACATCATAATGCACTCATGTTATGGCTTGGTAGTGATCAAGCCTAGGCTAGTTACTGTTGAGCCATAATGTGAGTGTGTTAACACACTTATGTTATGTCTATCATACAAAGAGAGAGAGGGGTAAGGAGATAGAGATAAGGGAGAGATATAGAGAGGAAGATATATATAGAGAAGGAGAGGGAGAGTGAGAGAACATCCACTACAACCTCATCTTCACTCTTAATCACACAATGCTCTCTTACAATAGAAAACTATTATATTATTTACCACTTTATTTTTTAAATATCTTTGGGAGCATTTCCCCTAAACCCTGGCCAGGAGGCCTCCAAAATTTGTCCCAACTTAGACCCATAGCAAAAAAGTGGGGAAAGCTCCCCCCACACCCCTCATTAGGAATAAGGATCCAAACCCGACTAAAATAAATAGGAAAATCAAGCTCCACTACCAACAATAAGGAGATAGAGATAAATATATCCTGTAGAGATAGAAGGATACATATGAAGAGATAGAGATATGAGAAGATAAATGAGAGAGGA
>VDFB02267677.1:0-25715 GCA_007258455.2 Sequoia sempervirens | reverse complement strand
AAACACCAAGTAAGAAAAAGTGAAGCCTTATATCTTGCAAGTTATGAATTATAATTATCATTACTTATTACTATTGTTTTATTAATATTTACAAAAACTTGAATATCTTATTGTAGGTTCTTGCTGGGAAGATTGGGGTGGAAGAACCCCAAATTTGCAAAGGCTAGCCCTTCGAATTTTGTCTCAACCTTGTAGTTCTTCTGGCTGTGAACGGAATTGGAGTTTGTTTGATGCCATTCACACGAAGAAGCGTAATAAGTTGACTCAACAACGCCTCAATGATTTTGTTTTTGTTCAATATAACCTTCAGCTTCGCACAAGAAAGGTGCAAGACCAGTCAGACGAGCTTATTGATTTGGATGAGATTGATCCATACAGTGATTGGACCATGCAGGATGATGAGGCCTCCTTGTTTACAGAGGATGAGATTGCTGATTTCGAGAGGCAAGCTATGGAGGATTTGCCTGTAGCAGAAGCAGGGGAGATTGGAGTGGATGACATTGATGTGGTGGAGGAGGAGCCACTGCCACCTACCAACATGGTGGAGCCACTTCCACGATCTTCTACGGCAAGCAGGGAGCCAAAATCGAGTGCAAGGACCGTACCCTCTACCCCCCAATTTTTCTCTAGGTTGGGGAAGAGGAAATTGTAATTTCCTAGATATGAAATTTATGATGATGATTTTCAAATACAATCATCATAAATTCACTATAGTTATTGGTAGTTTTACTATGCAGCTTCGTATAATGATGCCATTTTGTAATCCATATGTATTGAACAATGAAATTTTATATAAAACACTCCCTCATGGTTTTTAGACTCATTTGATGCATTCTAGAATTGAATTTTGCAAAACAAATGTGTTTTTATACGAAATTTTGCTACTTTTTAAGTTGCCAAGTATTTCCCGAGTCAAAATTTTTGGGCTTGCCAAGTACTCTCCGATTTCGAGTATGTAAACTATGGCTAGTACAGATCCTTCCAGTGGGATTAGTCGAGACTCATCTTGGCTCGAGAATCAACTAGGAAGGAAGAGGAGGCAGTCGTCTTATGTACTAGATCATTCAGATTTTGATCATGCCTACCAAGATACGCCCGACAAGAGGATCAAGAAACAGGTCCATGTGGAGAGGAATGCTAATATGGAGATTGTCGTTGAGACTGCTATACCTCCAGAGGGGAAGAGTCTGAACGAGATTGAAGTTCAGGACTTCGAAGTGATCATAGTCAACCTTGGTTGTAGGACTCTCCAGACAAAGGTTGATCTCCTATAAGTTGCAACAGATAGTGCGAGGGATAGAATAATAAAAGACAGAGAAGACAAGGCAGCCCTCAAGGCTGAAATCCAACAACTTCGTCAATACATTTGTAGCCTTGTACACAGAACGGGGAATGTCACCGCTACACTCCCACTGATGCTAGAGCCACCAGCAGAACAAGGCCAACTTAATCACCTGGTTGCATACGGCAAGTGTTCGGAGGATTGGGAAGAAGAGTTCGTTACTAGAGGCCGCTTTGTACTTGCAGAGTTATACCAGTTGCGGTACAATGTACGCAAACTCTGTCTATGTCTCCAAGATGAGGAGCGAGACTTAGCAATGGACAAACCTCAAGATGAGATTATGATTCCTTACCTAAGGATGGCATATGAATCAGTCACGGATGCAAAGGATAAAGAGGCTATCTACACTTGGAGGACACAATTGATCTTCAAGGCGGAGATAGAGGAGACGATGGCATCAAAGTTGGCTGAGAGCAGAGAGCACATCACTAGTGCACTCTGGTACGTGAGAACTCTTGTGTCTCACATACCATGTCGGTATCAAATTGAGGGTGGTGTGTATGTTGAGCTTGCTGACGTACAGTCAGAGCTCCAGGTACTCATTCATAGTATTTTCAGTGGGGAGACCATTGGCTGTAAGATGAATCAACTTACAATCATGTCAGCACTGTTTGATGGAGCAATCAAGAGCAAAGGTTAACGTCAATGCCAGGTCACAGGCGGTGAGGACATGCTGCAAAGACACAGTATACTTCGGCAAACTATTACTGCCCCAGATGGTGATGCAAATTAAACAAACTCCCTGCGGAGGGTTATTGTTCGAGATAAATACCAGTTGATCAGCTTAGGAACTCATGTTTGTTTCACAGCGTAACTGCATACGCAACAATGGGAACTCAATCTCTCTCAATCTCTTTATTGGGAATGCACTCCATGCCCATTCCTGAGATACTTTAAAAAGACCTGAGTTTTCTTTTTAGGGTTTTCATAACTACTTCTGGGTATTATCCCACTTAACTTGTTTCTAATAAGGACGGCATGCTTGCACATTGTCCATTTAGATTAAATGTACCGATTTAATTGACAGCTAATCAGAAAGTAGTTTGTTTTATTAGGGTTTAGTAACAAATCTTGTACATGCATTGTAAGATCATAGTTGACCTTACAGGATTTTAAGGTTCTCTACACCTTTGATGTCTATGTCAGTAGAGTTTCTTTTGCCCATTTGTAAATAACTTTGCAAGTTTTATAGGTAATATACAAGGAGCCATTTGCCTGTATATTGCTATTCCCATTCTTAAATTTTCCCACTTGGTTGGATACTTGTTCATGTTCTTGTAGTTTATAAGTAAGTTTCTCTCTTTCATATCTACACTTAAGATAGGTGTCATCACCTCCTTGGGAATTTATAATTAAGGCTTATTGTTTGTTGTTATTGTGTTAATGAGCTTTGTTTCATGTCTACACCTTGGATAGGTGTCATCACCTCCCTAAATCTTAAAATAGAGTCTATCGTTTGATGTTGCTGCTAATAACCTTTCTCTTAGCCTACGCCTCAAATAGGTGTTGTCACCTACTTGGAAATTTTGTCGTTATCGTATAAATCATTCCCACTATGTTTCCTCATGCTCTGATTTCTTGAGGGGATTGGATAGTATAAGCTAGTTAGTTTTGAGTTGTAGATAAAGACCTGCAAAACCAAAAAATCCTTGGCTGCAACGTCCGAAGTTTATTGCAAACCTTGTGCCTCTTTTAGCTGAGACAAAAGGATAGGAATTAGTTTAGTTTAATTTTTCAAGCAATTTTTTTGCACAACGAGGGAGCTTCCCCTCCTAATTTGAAGAGCACTCATCACGCAGTGTGCATAGCAATCTGTACCAACTTGCACTCCAGAGGTGTTAGTTGTTACGCCAACAGTTTTCTAGCGCCCACCGTGGGGCACGAGGCAAAAAAACTTCTCAAAGCTTAGGCTTTGCACGGTTATGACTATTTGGCATCCTACTGCTCCAGTACAACAACCAGGACTAATTTCGCCTGTTATTCAGCCGAATCTAGTTTTCATCAAAGCAGAGCAGTCAGACATCATCAGTAGCTTGCGCACTTTTATCTTTGAAAATCATACATCTACCACTTAGTGGAGAAACACAGCTACCACTTTGGATAAAGAAGAAGAGAAAGCAGATCTTGCAGCAGGTAGACCCCTCTTGCCACCTCATGCGTGGAATTAAGCATCCTAGCGTACCGAGTATATACAAGAAGGAGAGGAAATCCTCCTATCCAACCAAATCCAGTGTTTCAAGAAGCTCCTAATCAATTCACTAAAGGAGAAATTTTAGAAGAAGAGATTCCCATTCCAACAAAAGAAATAGGTGATCATAACAACAACGATAATCACAACAGTCGAAATGGAAGAAACGCAAGACATCCAGCCCCCTTGCCTTATGGCGACAATATTGGACCATTGGCTTTACAAGGACACTATGAACTACCCAAGGGTTCACGCAATTTTTTCCCGAGATTTCATGGCAATGGTTCCAAACATCCTGATGAACACCTTTCAGCATTCACGGCGGCATGTTTCATCCTGCATGTTGCACATGAGGACATCACAATACGTCTCTTTGTGGAGACTCTTGAGAACAACGCAACAGACTAGTTCAACAATCTTGAACCAAGCATCATCACCAGTTGGGCAATCATGAGTGAGAAGTTCCTTGGCAAGATTCAAACCCGCCGAGGACAGTCACAGACTTTTTGCACAACTCTTGAATTCGAAGATGGAGAAACATGAACCAATGAGAGAATTTGTAGCAAGGTTTAACCATCTTGTTACATGTCTTTCTCACACTTTAAATCCATCTGACGAAATTCTGATGAGTTCTTTCATCAATGCACTACCGTCAGAAATAGCCTTTTTCTTGAAGATAAGTGAAGAAGATAGTCTACAGCTCCTTGAAGAAGAAGCAATCAAGCTCGAAGACAATATGATTACGACGGGCAAGACGAAGGATGATTTGATCAGATCGCTCATGCAAGCACGGCTGATCCGTTGCTACAGAAGGTAGCAAACGAGGTGACTATACTGAAAAGACAGTCACCCCCTCAAGGAAAACAACCTTCCCACACCACCTCATCATTTGATCCTCAACAATAGTACCAATCAGAAGAAACAACTTCCACCATACACAACTAAAAATTCAAAGTTTCTAAGGACAACTAAGACAAAACAATGAAGCCGAAGCCCACGTGATATGCACTTCCATGATTCTATTGAACACACCGGAGAAACATGTCTAAAGAATCAAAGAATGAATCAATTCATGGTATTTGTCGATGTTTCTCCTAGTTCAAGTTTTGTACCTTCTAATTCAAACATCATTCTTCATAGACAGATGGACTTTGATGTGGTGACTCAATAAACGCAGGTGGTATTTTAACCAAGAACCTATAAAATGAAGAGCGCTGCCAATACCACCGCTTAATTTTATCTCATGGTTAATCATGAGAATATCACCTCACCTGTGTTCACACCTGCGCAACATTTCAAAGCACAAAAGGAGGAAGAAGAGAAGCGGAATTCAAATGCAAAAGGAAGGGAAGTAGCTTCTACTTCCAATCCTAAGACTTCAGAAGAAAACATTCTGCCGACTACTCTAGATTCGTCTTCAAGTTTCGACATCATGTCTTCTATGATGAAGACGAAGGTGCAAATCTCTCAACTGGAGTATCTACAGGATCATCTAGAACAACTGGATAGAATCTTGAATGTTGTGAAAAAGAAGGCTGCTGCCCAGCCAACATTACTACAGTCCTCTGTGCCTATAGAAGAGAAGCCAAAACCGTTCTATATACCTTGTATATAGGAGGTTTCAAACTAAGCAATTGTATAATTGATAGCGGAGCTTTCGACAACGTTATGCCTCTACAGATTGTGAATGCGTTGGGACTATCGTGCACTCCTACTCAAGAAAAGTGTTACTCACTTGAATCCAAGCCGGTGCCGTTAGTCAGTCAACTTAAAGATGCACAAGTAAGGCTAGCGTCATGTCCCAAGAAGAAGATCATGATGACCATCTTGGTGGCTGATATTCCTACCAGCTACAGGATGCTACTTAGTAGGAGTTTCTGTAAAGATCTTAGAGGAGAGATTCAAATGGATTGGTCGTTCGCGACAATTCCACTAAAGAAAGGCACATTTAAGTTGGAGCCTGAGACGAAGTCAAGGTTTACGGTAGTAAAGTCCCAAGATCCACAGGCTCAAGTGTTGTATCAAGACATAGGTCCGGGCACATATGCTATGGTGTTAGAAGTAGCTGAAGATTGTCAGAAATTTGCACTTTCTACAAGTTTGTCAAATGAAGAATCAAAAGTGTGGACAATGCAGTTCGACGACAGTTGCTCAACATCAGGCTCAGGAGCAGGAGTAGTCATGATTTCTCCCGAAGGTCATCTATATCCATTCGCATATAGGTTGCAATTTGAATGCACCAATAACACTGTTGAATACGAGGCACTTTTATTAGGTCTCAAGAATGCGAAGGATATGGGGATCAAACTGCTTAGAGTCGAAGGAGATGCAAAATTGATTGTAAAATAGATTAAAGATCTTTTCCATGTCAGGAATAGTCGCCTTTGATCCTACAGACAGAGGGTGTGGAATGTCATCGACTGGTTTGATGCATTTGACGTCCAATATATTCCAAGAACAAACAATAGCAAAGCTGATGCTCTTGCAGTTTTAGCTGCTCTTTTCATGCCAAAATTCTGACTTTCGTCAAAATTCATTTGCTATTGAGATGATTTATAGGCCAGTTGTACCTGATAACTCAGGCAATTGGCAAGTCTCTGATGACGATGATGATATTGAAGAATTTCTCGTCATGGGAGATAATTACAAAGAGTTGTTCTTTGAAGGAAGCACTACTCCTAAAGAATTACTTTCAGAAGATTCTGAAGATGCAGACTTTGGGATCATACAATTGAAAGGAAATCAAATTCCTAAGGGTTTTGTATCTTTAGAAGATATTTTTGATAGGCATGACCGATACATCCAAGATCAGAAGAGGTCAGGTGTTAACACTTCTGCAGAATACAGTCAAGTCAACATAGGCACTGAAGACAAGCCTCGGTTTGTGAATTTAGGCAAGTGTTGTACTCCAGAAGAGACTGAGAAGTTTATCGCCTTGTTCAAATAGTGCAAGGATGTATTTGCCTTGTCTTATGAAGACTTGAAAGTCTTCACACCCATAGAATTGTCACATACAATTCCTCTGAAGTCTAATGTCAAGCCTTTTAAGCAGAAACAAAGACATTACAGTCCGCGAATTCAAGGTACTATCTACGCGGAGATTCAGAAGATGGTGGAATTGAAGATAATATTTCTTATTCATCACTCCACCTGGGTGTCTAACATAGTTCCTGTGCGCAAAAAGAATGGTGAAATCAGAATTTGTGTTGATTTCAGGAATTTCAATTAGTCGTCCTTAAAGGACAATTACCCATTACCAATCATGGAGCATACCTTGCAAACAGTCACCGGACTGGAGATGCTATCTCTTCTAGATGGTTATTTCGGTTACAATCAGATTGCAGTGGCAGAGGAGGACCAGATTAAGACAACTTTCACCACACCGTGGGGGACGTTTGCTTATGAAAGGATGCCTTTTGGCCTTATCAATGCCGGTGCTACATTTCAAAGAGCCATGGACTTGGCTTTTGGGGACCTCAAGGACAAGATTATGTCGTCTACCTTGATGACTTAACCATTTTTTCAGATAAACGAGATGATCACTTTTCACATCTCGTGGAAGTGTTCGAAAGATGCAGGTATCACAAGATATCATTGAATCCAAAGAAGACCATGTTTGTGGTGACAGAGGGCAAGTTACTTGGCCACATCGTTTCCAAAGAGGGGACCAGAATTGATCTGAATCGGGTGGATTCAATTAGAAACTTGTCTCTTCCTACAAGCAAAACGTAAGTGCACCCCTTTTTTGGAAAAGTTAGCTTTATCCGAAGATTTGTACTTGATTTCTCAGAGTTGACAAAGGAGATTTCAGCAATGATTGAAACGACATCCACTTTTGTATGGACGGAAGAAGGTAAACATGCCTTTATTAAAATCAAAGAAGCTATTGCTAATGCACCAGTGTTGGTTTGGTTAGACTTTCAGAAGGATTTATCCTCTATTGTTATGTGTCGGAACACTCGTTGTCTGCTATTTTTACACAAAAGCTCAGCAAAGAAGGAGAATCTCCAATTGCTTTCAGGAGTTCTAATTTTAAGGATGCTGAGATGCGCTATTCTCAGATTGAGAAAAATGCAAATGCTATCGTCAAAGCTGTCAAGAATTTTAGGTTCTATCTCTTGAATTCTCATACAACGGTGTTTGTCACCGATCCAACAGTTAAAAGTGTGCTAACTCAACAGGAGATGGGTACGAAGAGAGGAAACTGGATCACAAAAGTTCAAGAATATGATCTAGAAATCAAGCCGACCAAGCTCATTCACGAGCAAGGTCTTTGTTGATTATTGGCAGAGGATGGAGATCGTGAGATTCAGAGCAATGGTGAAGTTAATCAAGAGCAAGAAATTGAAGAGGACCTTCCTTTGGTCCTATTTGTTGATTCTGCGGAGGAATGGTACACACCCTTGTGGTATTATTCAACCTATGGAGAATGTCCGCGTCACATGGACAAACAGTAGAAAAGAACATTGAAGTTGAAAGCACATAATTTTGTGCTTATTAATAACGTTCTGTACAAGCGTGGCCTTGACGAAACTTTCCTTTTATGCGTCGGTAGAGACCAACAACAGAGATTGTTGGATGCTTTTCATAGTCAAGCATGTGGACACTTTTCATCGAGGGTCACTCCATTGAAATCTTGCGAGCACAGTTTTATTGGCCGACTATGTTCCGCGATGCATTTGAATGGGTGTATAAGTGTCAGCTATGTCAACAATTTGTTGGTAAAGTCAGATTGGTAGCTACTCCACTCAGGCCAGTTATCATCGATGCTCCATTTCAGCAATGGGGTATAGATTTTGTAGGTCCTATCAGCCCTAGTTCTAGTAAGGGGCATGTCTATGTCCTGACAGCAACAAATTATTTCACGAAGTGGGTTGAAGTAGTTCCTACCAAACGAGCTACTTGTGAAGTGGTTTGTAACTTTCTAAAGGAGAATATCATTTCACGTTTCAGAGTGCCTCGTAAAATTGTGACCGATAATGCAACATGTCGGAACCCGGTGGTTCTCTGAATCAAACACTGATTTGTTTTTGTGTTGTTTTTGCAATTTTCGATTTTTTGATGTTTTTGAAGGTTTTCACAGGCAAAATGGAAAAATGCGATTTCTCTAGAAATTGCTTAAAAATTCATATAAAATTCATACAAGCTCAAAATGCATAGATTTTGCTCAGAAAGGGAAGGCGTTCCTTTATTTCATCTTTTCCAATACATACAATATAAAAATCTGAACATATAAGCATTATTTGGAAATTTATCAAATGAAACCTGGTTTTTAAGATGGCGGCTGCAGCTGGTAAAGAAGTGTACGGCCAAAATGATAGAAGACTTCTCTGAGCTCCAAATCCAACGCACAACCTCTGGTGACCAAGGCGTCCAAGAACCCCAAGTCAGAAACTGAGAAGGAAAGGCGTTTCTCTGGGAATGAAGAAGTACGGCCCTGCTGGTACGGCCTGTACAGCAGTATTAATGATAGTACGGATTCCTTGAGACTTGTGCCAAAACGCTGATGAATGGTAGTGAATGGAATCGCCCCAAAAGAAGATGATTTCCTCTGTAAAACTCTGAACAAATGACTGATTAAGCTCAATCTGTGACTTCTGGATGAAATCACCAAGTGCAATCTTCAGCTGGTATCTCACAGCCTCAGTATGCCTGATCTCTGAAGAGGTTACGTTCTCCAGAAACGATAGTCTGCCAGCAACCCTAGGGTTTGCAAACTCCAAAGCTCAGATGCTCAGTAGACAAAATTGAATAATAAACTTGATAGTTCGATTTTGCCTTGGGAAGAACAATATATTCTTCTTTGAAAAGTTCGACCTAATTCTCCATTAAAATAATCATTTAAATTAATGATTTAATTTTCACTTTGGACTTAGGAGAATTTATTTAATTATTGGCGTCCCTTTTTAATGAGCATTAAATACTCATTAAATCACATTTTAATAATATAATATAAAGTATAATTAAATACTTTATAACTTAGCCAAATAATTAAATATTTTAATATTTCAATAAAGTGACTTTATAATAAAGTCAAATTATTAAATATTTAATAACCTAATTACTCCTTATTTCTCCGTCAAATCAAACAATTACTGAACCGGGTGAATCAAGCTAAATCACGCACGGTGCCCCTGCCCGAAATAGCAGCTCGTTGACCTAACTTTCTAAAATAGAAAGTTCTCTGAAAGCTCTCAGACTTACAAAACCCCAAACACATGCTAACCCGAGCTAACCAACGAACACTGCGAAAGGATCCTCTAAATACAGCCGACCACGAGGATCAAATGATAGGCTAACCTCGTCACCAGGCCGACTAGGATGGGGACATGACACAACATGTTTCGGAAAGGAAATTTTGAATTATTGTTTTGATTTCGGCATCACGCTATCACATTCATTGGATTATTACCCTCAGGGTAATGGGTAGGCCGAATCATCAAATAAAAACATTGTCACAATTGTGCGTAAGCTGGTTGAGTCAAATCAGCGGGCTTGGCACACAAAGTTATATGATGCTCTTTGGGCTGATAGAATCACTCCCAAGAGAGCCATCGGCACCTCGCCTTTCATACTTTTGTATGGTACAGAAGCGGTTTTACCCATCACATTGGAGTTGTCTGCTTTACAGCTGGCATCTACATTGGAAGATGAAGAATTCAAAGACCCTATTTAGAAGCAGATACTGTACCTGATAAAGCTTGAAGATGAAAGGATAGAGGTTGTTGATAAAATTACTCAACATCAAGAGTGAGTGAAAAAGATTTTTGACAAGAAGGCTCATCAGAGAGACTTCAAAGTCGGAGATCAAGTCCTTTTGTGGGACAAAAGGCATGAACCTAAAGGAATGCACGGTAAATTTGATTCCTTGTGGTTAGGGCCCTTTCAGATCCATGAATCCGCAGGAGAGAACACACACATTCTCTTGCATCAGGATGGAAGGCTCCTCCCACTTCCTGATAGTGCGCAATATCTCAAACACTTCAACCCTCCGGGGAAGGAGTGATACTTTGTAAATACTTTTTTTTTTTTAATTCTTTATTGTTATGTCATATTGTGTTTCCCCGTTTTGTGATGTTTTGTCGTGTTTTAGGTGATTTAGGTAATCTTGTTTTAGGTGATTTTAGGTTAGGTGATTAGAGAAAAGTCCCGACTCTGATGCCCAAATCATAAGTCACTGGTTTACATAACACAGATATTCTAGGGTTCTCCTATGCTGTAAGTATCCGACATGGTCACCAGACGGAGCCTAATGTTGTACCCAAACCAATTTTTTTGCTTCATTAAGGCATTTTGCTTAAAAGAGTCTAAACCTTGTTAAAATGATGTCAAAATACTGTTTTTGGGCAAGTCAAGTATGGACTTTGGTCAGTGTCATGTTAGTCAGCAGCAATTTGTCAGTACCTGGAGGACAGAACCTGAACCTGGGACTCAAAGCAGGACATGTTATGATGGAGAAGTGCTTCACGATAGAGTTATACTCCTACAAGGTCAATTGAGTAGCCAGAATAATGTTTACGGAACATGAAACAGATGAAAACATTTTGTAGAAAGCAGATTTGTGCCCCTGTAGCCCAGGGGCACCCTTATTTTTGAAGGCTTAGATTTAGTTGCTTTCGCTTGCAAATACATTCAATCTCTTCGGAATTGAACCAACTTTCCGACAAGCTATCAAGCGAGGTCATCCAAGTTGCAGAACTCCGGCAATTGAAGTCAGAAGCTGAAGGTACGAAGAGAATGCTTGTCATAGAGGCTGTCAAATTTTCAGTGTCTGGGCCCCTGTAGCCCAGGGGCGCCCTTGAATTTGACCCCTCAGATGGATGAATTTGCAAAATCTGTTTCCGGGGGATCTTTTTCAGTCAGTTCAACTCCAGATGCACCAACTCAGATGATCCAGATATATTGAGTGGGTAAAATGGTTCACCGAGCACGTAAAGCGGAGGTGGGAGAATAGAAATACACACCTTCCTCTATAGGCCAAGGGTGCCTAGCCTTTAGGCCTACTAGATGGGGTCTTTTGTAGTCACAGTCTTCACGAGACTTGTGCGAAATCCTCCTGGCTATCCAGCGAATCCAGCCATCAACCCTTGGGATTTGTCAAACATACATAAAGGGTCAGTGGGGATTGCTGAAGAAATCAGACAACCAGAAAAATGGCTAAGTGTGGGAAATACACACTCCTTTGGAAAAGGCGCCCTTCTTTTTGAGGTCTTAGAAGCAGTTTTTTTGCTTCGTCACCTCCGGAGACATCTCTTCTCAGTACTTCTAGCTACGGAGAGAGATTTTCGGTGCGTGAATAGGAGCACTCCAGCTCTTGGGGTCAGGTGTCAAAGTATGGCGTCCAGATGAAAGTTACACTTTTGTCAAATTAGTGATTGCGCCTTCACAGGTTAGGGGCGCCCTTGATTTTGGGGTTCCAAATGTAGCTTTCAAATTCCTTACATATAGTCGTTGGTTGCAGAATTCTTCCAGTCATGCAATGAACCTATCATCCAGTCAGTAGGATTCATCATTTACCGGCAGTGACAGTTCGAAGCGTGAGATGGCAAAACAGAGAAATGGCTAAGTCTGGAGATCTTGCATCAATTTAATCAAAGCCGCCTAATTTTTTGAGGCATTGAATGTCATTTTTAGCAGTTGCAGCTCCCAGCAGACATTTTATCTTTGCTCTACAGGCTTCGCAGTGGATATCTCAGCTCAGTTACAACCTTAGTCAGGCATCCAGAAATCAAAGCTCAACAGAGGCAACTGCAACTTTTCAGTGAGCTATAAAGTAGGTGTAATGTCCCCATTTCATGAGCGTTGGAATTTAGAGGAATTAACCTATTCCTGATCCTCGTAGGCTAATAGGGCATGGTTAGAGGGTCCTCTTGGCAGTTACCCAGGCGTTGGTTGGCTCATTGGATGCATTAGATTTGTCATTTCTTTTATATTTTGGATGTTAGAAATCATGACATGTTGGAAAACATAAGGTTGGAAATCATAATGTTGGATAACATATTGCGTTGGAGAACATCATATGTTGGCAAACATATTGTTGGAAAACATAACCTGTTGGAAATCATGATGTTTGATAACATAGTGTTAGAAAGCATAATGTTCGAAAATACGTGTGTTTGTGTGAGAGACCTGGTGTCTCTCAACCTGGTGTCTCTCAACCCCAAACCAATGCTGAAGAATGCGGATTGTGTTTTTGATGTTTTGCTGGTTTTGCAGTTTTTTGGTTTTTTGCAAATAAATGATTTTTGTAATTCTCTAAAATGATGCCAGAATGTATATATATAAATGCAAGTAAATATTTCACTATTTGCAATGATAAGAAAGGCAAAGAGCCAATTCAATTCAGATTTGTAACTTAAATTGCAATTATAAATATATACATTCAAATGAGATTGGGAAATGGCATCACAATTCATTCATACCCGATAGCCTAAGCTAGGATGTCAATTCTGGAATATCTAATAAAATGATCAGCTACAACAAACTTCTCAAATCCAACGCCTAGAAAATATTAAAGCTTCCTTCACCTTTATCTTGGTGTCAAATATGTGCAGCCAACAATCGCCCAATGGAAAAGACAATGAGCATATTGTCCAAGCACTTTTGGGAATCCAAGTTCAGTCTTGAAATGATCTGAAGTAATTATATCAGCAACCTGGAAGTGTGCATACATCAACGTCTAACTTGAAAGGATGTAGGCTCCATCTTCCCAATGCTTCCCATAAACTCCCTTAAATTGGCTGCTCCCACCAATGAAGAGAAAACACAAAGAACAAAGGCGTTACAGACTTCAAAGAGAACACACCCAGCACAGGTGCCCTGTACGGCCCTAGCAGCAAGCTTGTGCAGCCTGGAGTTGCAATAATTCTGCCCAAAACTGTTGTTACAACATTATCAATGGCAACTGGTATGAGCTGCAGAGTTTCCCCATGAAGTTCATTCAAATACTTGTCAAGATCTTCAGAAATAAGCACAATACCATAGCAAACACTATTCACGCGTACTGTAGCATGGGTACTGTAGCAGCAATGAAAAATATTCAACAATGCTTAATGTCTTCAACGTTGATCTTCATACCTTGATCTGCAATGAAATAATTCTTAAAAACCCTTACAAAATACTATAGCGGCACTGTAGCAATACTGTTCACGTCACTGCAGCCATACTATAGCAACGCTTACTGTAGCAGCAATAAAAAGCTTGAAATCTGATTGATAATGGCTGCCAATGATGAATACCTTAGGTCTGCAATAGATTAAACTTTCAACACTCAAACCCTCGTTAAAGTTCTTCAAATTTAAGCACAAGTATGGCTCCTAAATGAAGCCGCTCCTAAATGAAGCCACTCTAATTGCTATCTTCAATGGATATCTCACCACCTCAGATTAGCTGCACACTGAAGAGTTTTCGTTCTCCAATGGCTGGAAATGATTGAAATCTGTAGAAACCCTTGTTTCTCACAAACTCCAGAGCTTTCAAGTCTTTAGACAAAATCGAATGATCAATAGAATGAATTCTTTTTGCCCTTTGAAAGCTTTTATAGCCTCCTTGAGAAAATCGACCCATTTTGGCTTTTAAAAATCATTTCAATATTATAATCTTCAATTTGCATTTAATGCCTTTTCATTACCTTGGTTTATGTGCACATAATCAATTAATATCATTAAATACACTTTTAATGTGTCATTGGCCCCATTCGAATATAAAGTTAATTTATAACTTTATATTATAATCCCTTTTAATATAGTCATTTTATAACTTTATATTATAAACCTTTTTAATTAAAATCATTAATGACACATTAAATATTAATATCTCCATAAATATGCATCCGTTAGCCATGCCAACTGAAACCAAGGTCAATTTTGCCAAACTCTGAGTGATCAGACGCCCTGCCAAAGATAGTAACTCCTGATAGTTGACTTACTATAAATAGTAAGTACACACCACTGAATCTAGAAACAACTGCAAAGGTCCAATCAACGGTCGATACTGCAAATATGCTTTGTTCAGGTGCCCTGCTAATATTGGAAACCCTGACTCTCCCAAAATAGTAACTTACTATAAATAGTAAGTGTGCCAAATTGAGTCAAATAACCTGTGCAAAGGCCAAAACCTGAATCCAATTGAGGAGTAATATCTCTGATCACCGGGTAATTGCCATAGAAGACCCCCTATCCATAACTGTTAGTCTACAAGGGTTAGGAATAGGCTAAATCCACCAAACTCTGATGCTCGCAAAATAGGGACATTACAGTTTGAAAACATATTAATGAGTCATTTTAATAAAATAAAAATAATAAGTTATCAAGGCCGACTTGAAGAAGCTTCTAGAAGAGGTCAACTTTAATGGAGGAAAAATTATAAATAAACATCATGGGCCTCATTCTCATCATCCAGATTTGAGTATTGATTTGATATTTTTCAGTTGTGGAGCCTAGGGTTTCTGTAGTTGTTTTAGTTGGCCATTGAGAACAAAAACTCTCAATTGGTAAGCAATTTTGAGGGTGTGAAATATCATCTGAATTATTGCAGCTGGGAGGGAGATATTTCAGTTTTCCATTTGTGCCTCATTGGTTAAAACTTTGTGGCCTTTGACCAAGTTTTGTATGATATCGATTGGTGTTTGCATTGGAGACATTTTGGAGTTCATAGTCTTCATCGATTTTGCATCAAGGAGCTCGATTGCATACTCAGATTTTCATATCAAACATTTCCAGAATTTCTGGTATAATATTTGCAGTCACATAGGTCTGCATATTTGAGTCATCAATTTACATTCATATCATTATTTTGTTGGATACTTTTTGGACGGTATTTGGTGCGTTAGAGCTTTCATTTTTGCCAGCAAGAAGGGGTCGATTTGCAACAGCACATCAGATATATAATTGCAGTCACTTCAGACTTTTTGTCAGACCATGAGAGCCATGATTTTGCTCTTACCGGGGATGAGCTGATGAGCCTTGCTAGCTCACTACTCAAACCCCTGTCTTTTTTTTAAGTCTATTTGTGTTTTTTAGTTTTTTAGAGAAATTTTGTAGACAGAAGAGAAGGGGCGCATCATATAAAAGCTCACAAAATGAAAACTTGAGCAAATTTAATCAAACTGGAATTGTAGAAGGTGTTTATTATCATCAACAATGGATTTAAAACATACAAACATACCCGAAAGCCTCCAGATTTTTTAAATAAGAAATCCGACCAGCATAGTGAAGAACTGACGAAAACTGGAGTAGAGAGTTACAGATTGCAAAGTTTATTTTGAAACTGAAGCTAGAGAGAAGTATAGCTAGGGTGCCCAAGTTCATGAAGAGAGATCCTCAGAAAGAAGACGTTTCTCCAAAAGCCAAAAAAAACCTTCCTTGCAAGTGCCACACCCTTTCAAACAAAAAGCACCAAAAAACCTCTCTGAAGGTGTGCCCAAACAGCCATGAAGTCTGCCATGGTGAAGGAAGAACAGCAGCTAATAAACCCTCTGTTTTTGATGAAGAACACTACAAAAATCTGTTGAAGCACTGCAGAACTTCTGAAATGAAGCTCTCTCAATCTGCACTAATTCAGCTGATCTTTCACAACTTCACAAGTGCTCACACTGAAGAGATTTCGTTCTCCAATGGTGGATTTGCTGCAAACCTGGTCACAGGCTGAAAGCAAGGGAAAAAACCTCCAAGGCAAAGTTGAAATATTCAAAAAGATCAGTTTCTCATTGCCTAAAACCCTTATATAGCAAAGAGGTGTGAATTTCTAAGGATTAGGGCATACTTTAGGTCATTTAAATATTTTGAAATAACCTCAAGTCCTTTTCAATAGTTTCAGATTTAATATTTGGCCCCCACATAAAGGTATTAGTGATATAAAATTAAATCACCTTTTTTTCCAAACTTATTTAAGTGATATAAAATAATAAAGTCAATTTGACTTTATAAGAATACTTTAAGTTAAATAATAACTTAAATCACTTAAGTAAGTCTAACTTCCTCAAAACTCAATAGAATTCAGTGCCGTCAGAAGCAGACAACTCCTGTACAACCAAGGCCTGCAATGAGCCAATCCCTGATCACAAAAGATGAGAACGAACAAACTCTCCAGAAGATACCACTGACCCTCTAACCAAAACAATTAGCCCACAAGGGTCTAAGTAATAGGCTAACACACTCAAAACAAGATCACGCTAAAAAGGGGGACATTACAATCCGCCCTCCCTGAAATTGCTTGACCGCAAGCAATCTCACAACAAAGGATCAACCACTCCACCAGGATCCCAAGGATAGTGCTGTGAAATGTCCCTACTATCATCAACTGTCTTCCGCTGCTCAACACTGATCTCAACTTCACCATGCCAAAAGTGGTGAAGCCAATGCATGGGACTCATCCAAAACACAGTACCAATCCTGTCGCCACCTGGATCCCAATATAAACGGTACTCACATCCATCCATCATAATAAAGTAAGAATATCGGGAAGCATCCGCAACACATCTCTGTCTGTAGCTGGAACCCATGATGTCACCATAACCTGTTAACCCATGAAACCAACCATCTAGCAATGAAACTCCTAAATCCCAACTCTGCAAATCATGCCAACTCCAAGTAGGACAACCATCGATCAATGAAGAGTCTAAGAAGATTAAATCACCAAGCAACAAGTAGATAGTTGCCAGATCGTGAGTAATATCTAATTCGAAGAGAAGATCATCATACGGAATACCATCTACTCTAGGAAGAGAAACTGGATCGCCATCGTCATCCCATATGCAACTCCTAGATGAATGAGTCTCCTGTAACTCCCAAATCTGATCAGCTGGATCATCATACTGTAGCCTGTCAATCTCAACACCATCAGATACAGAAAAGAGAAACTCACAAGGAAGCAAGTCAAACTGCTGACAAAACGTGCTCCCTAAGACTGCATGAGATAGGCTATCATCCCACATGTCTAACACGTGCATACTAGAATTGTGCATCTGAAACAGATCATGTACATGATGACTGAGAAAGAAACTATGTAGACTCCTGACCATGTACACACTGGGAATCTCCTCAACGAGCTCTGTCTGAAATCCCGATGCACTGACGGAATCTCTGATACTATGATCAAAGCTCACCCTTAAACCAGGGTCAAGAGTAGAATCAACATCCACCTCAAAGAGCGGATTATCACAAGAAGATGTAGCATCCGCCTCATTTTCTGATTCTTCTCCATCAGTATCATAGATTGGAGCTTGCTGATCATAAAACTCATAACTGTACTGAGGAGAGGAAAATCCCTCTTGAATCACTTTTTGTTCTCCATCCAAATCTGCACTATAGCATGAAGTTGAATCTGCATCACTCACCTCATAATCAGCAACATCATGTGTGTTGTCATCAACCTCTAAGGTATTGCTGCTATGTACCTCATAGGATGTCTCGACTGGCAAGGTAGAAGCTGCTGTTATGACAATATCCTCACACACCTCTGTTGCCAAAGTCACTGCAAGTCCATCCATAGCATGCTCACCTCTTACATGTTCTTCTCTTGGAAGAATTAGAGATCTAAGGTGCGACTCCCTTTGTTTCTTTGCTTGATCTAGCTGGCTGCAGCGTTCCTTGACCTCTTGCAAACGCTGTTTTGCTTGAGCAGCCAACATCTTTACCTTCTTAGCCCTTTGTAGCCACCCATCACACAAAACTTGAGTTTTGTTCACATCTTCCAAGGTCTGATATATAAAATCAGACTGTTTGTGACTTGAATCCACCAAACATTCTTCAAGCTCAACATGCAAAACTTCAATGCTAATGTTAGGAGATACCATAACATGACCATCTTTATGTACTTTATCCGTCACCTCATGATTTTGTGAAAGTAATGGACTGCTGTTCATAAAATCAGAATTGATGTCAAGGCTGATATCATCTCCGTTAGTGCTGATAATATCTTCCTGGGGTTCAACAAAACCACTATCATGGTGTAAAACTTTCTCTTCAATAGAAGTTGTCTCAAAAGATGTTGTAGAAGCCATATTTCTGTACACTTCTTCTTTCATAGTAATTGATGAAGCATCACAAGGAACCTTATCTTCGTGTGGCTGTTCTAAGGCAACTGGTTTGTCTTCATACAACACTTGCTCATTCTGAAGTGTCCTGTGCCCAACATCTACTTCTATGTAAGTCTGATTTTTGTCCTCCATAAGATCAACTGTATGCTGGTCACTAACTGCTGATTGATCCCTTTTTAACCCCAACACATCAAGGAAACTCAATTTCTTTTTGTTTTGTGATGAGCTTTGTCTTGAAATGGAGTCTTCAGACTGCTGCAAGCTACGAGCTAATCTTTGTTGTGATGGCATAGGTTTCTGCTGAATATTATTTGAAATGCTCTCTACATTTTTCTGCTCACATTTCTTTGATTTGCTTCGTTGCTTATTATAAACCATCCGATGCTCCATATATTGTTCGAAGTCTAGGTGATCTTTTATCTTATCTGGAGATGCTATATATTCCTCATAAGCAACCATTACTTCATCAACAAATTTAGAAGCCATGATAACCACTTTGCTGTTCAACCCCTGTGTGAACAGTACCTATCAAATTTGTCCTGGTGTGACCGCATAATTTTTTCTAACCCCACAAGCTGGCAGGATCAGGGCTCTGATACCACTGTGATGAGCCTTGCTAGCTCACTACTCAAACCCCTGTCTTTTTTTTAAGTCTATTTGTGTTTTTTAGTTTTTTAGAGAAATTTTGTGGAAGCCGGAAGAAGAGCATCGTATAAGAAACTCCTAAAATAGCTTGAACAAGTTAATCAAAGAAACTGGAATTGTAGAAGGTGTTTATTATCATCAACAATGGATTTAAAACATACAAACATACCGAAAGCCTCCAGATTTTTTTAAAATAAGAAATCCGACCAGCATAGTGAAGAATTGACAAAAGCTGGAGTAGAGAGTTCACAGTTAAAGTTGTTTGGCTGAAGCTAGAGAGTATAGATAGAGGCATGAAGTTCATGAAGAGATCCTCCCGAGAAGAGAGCGTTTCTCCAAAGCCAAAAACCTTCCGCCTGAGTGCACACTGCCCTGAACAAAAAAGCACCAAAACCATACAGAAGGTGTGCCCAAGCAATATGAAGTCTGCCATAGTGAAGGAAGAACTGGCAGCTAATAAACCCTGCGTTTTTGATGAAGAACACTACAAAAATCTGTTGAAGCATGCAGAACTTCTGAAATGAAGCTCTCTCAATCTGCACTAATTCAGCTGATCTTTCACAACTTCATAAGTGCTCACTGCTTGAAGAGATTTGGATTTCTCCAATGGTGGATTTGCTGCAAACACAGTCCTGTTGGTGAAAGCAGGGATAAAACCTCCAAGGCAAAGGTTGAAATATTCCAAAGATGAGTTTCTCATTGCCTGAGCCATATGAGAGGTGTGAATTTCTAAGGATTAGAGGCATACTTTGGGTCATTTAAATATTTTGAAATAACCTCAAGTCCTTTCAGTTTGATTTAATATTTGGCCCCCACATAAAGGTATTAGTGATCTAAAATTAAATCACCTTTTTTTCCAAACTTATTTAAGTGATATAAAATAATAAAGTCAATTTGACTTTATAAGAATACTTTAAGTTAAATAATAACTTAAATCACTTAAGTAAGTCTAACTTCCTCAAACCTCAATAGAATTGGTGCATTGAAACAGCTCTGTCTTGCCAAGGCCTGCAATGAGCCTATCCACGATCTCAGAAAATGAAATCGACCGAACTCTCCAGAAGGTACCACTGACCCTCTAACCAATCCAGTTAGCCCACAAGGGTCCACGAAATAGGCTAACACTCTGCAAACAAGATCACTGCCGGCGAAAGGGGACATTACACCAGTCACTTCTTGCATCGATTTCATATAGCTGATGGATCGCTCCAATTCTCTTGACTATGCGACCATTTTAGGAGCTTCAAAGGAGAGTTTGAGGCAGCATATAATTTATCATCAGTGGTTGTCTTCAGAACAGGGGCGGCTGCAACCTTGGGTCGATTTGGGCTTGGCTGTGTTATATTTCAGTGGATATTGGTTGCTTCTTCACCAACACCCTTGGGCGCTTAATCTTAGACCAGGTTCCTTGCATTATTTCTCGCATTTGAATAGTTATTGATATAACTACAGTGCTGCATTGTACTCAGACTTGTCATTAAATTTCAGACTTGGCATTGTTATTACTTATTACATCTTCATATTTGCCAAGAGTCTTGGCTAATACATGTTACATTGTATATGGATTTGCAATTTGAATAAAAGAGCTGCAAGTTGGAGTCCTATAGTTGCTTTAATGATCATTTAGAATAGTGCATTAGATTGTATTTGTATGCCAAGTGTTTGACAAAAGTCACTTGGCTGTAGATGACTAGTTGCTCATAGAAAATCATTTATGTGCATTGTAATTGATTAGAGAGAGTCATTAATGCATCTAGATGATAATATAATCATTATAGTATTGAGTTGTAATCATTTGAAGTCTTCCATTATCGTTGATCAAGCCTACAATCAGACTGCAACAACTGACCAGCAAGCTTAAAGGTTGCATATGAACTGTTTGACAATATTCCTTGAGCATATCTTCTACATTTTGTGGCTAGATTTGGCAAGGGATATTATAGTAGGAAGTTAGCAAAAAATCTCATAACTTTTGCAGCTGGACGCTTGGAGAGTTAAATTTGGACTTTTCGGAATCAGTGAATTTTTTTGAGCGCACCCAGATGCAGAGATTTCAGTTAACTTATTAAAATAATATTAAATTTCAACTTTTTGCATGCAAGCATTAATGGGCGATTTTCTTCAATATTCTAATATTGGCGCCCTTTTTGATATTAAATTGCAAATTTGCATGTAAAGGAGAACTGAATATTTTAATATTATTTATTTTACGGGATTCTGAGTCAGTGACAGTTGATCAAAAGGGGGTCCAATCACGACTTTTCTTTTGAAATCAAGATTCTATTCTTGCAGTGGCGCCATTATGGTACGAATTTATCTATTTAATCAACATGGCATCCATCATTTCATTCATCATCTAGCTGGAGCAGTAGGCTAATTCTTTCCTCGAAGGCTTAATTTTCTTCGTAAGTTTTTTAACGAGGGGAATCGCAAAGACGCCCCCATATAAACTCCCCACCGCCGTAAACTTTTCTTTACCGGATCAGCGCTACTTCAAGGACATTACCAACCTACTACTCGAGCCGCAGAAATCAACCCATGGTGGCGCCTCGCTACAGGAACATCTTAACTAACTGGAAGGTGACCTAAGGCCTCTGTTTTTTCTTCGCTAGTTAGTTAAGTTAAGACATCAAAAACATTCTTTTGCAAGTACAAGTCCAGATTCATTAGCAGAATTCAAGACAATGGCGATTTTAGTAGGAGAAAGGCATCAAAACCTCAATCTTCTATCTCAATTTCTTCCATTTCTCGTCTTATTTTCTTTCGCATGTTCAAGAAATTGGCGACTTTTGACAAAACAAATCATCTGGGTCGATTTAGAATAGCTTCCTCGACAAGACCCATGTGCTAGAATTTTTCAGGAAAAATTATTCCAAAGCATCGATTCTTGAGGCTTTGATTTTCTCAACTGAAATTCCTTTGCATGGTGGAGTAGAAGTCCAAGTTTCGCAAATTTGACATTCTGGGTTGTCTTAGAATAATTTTTTGGACAAAACCCATATCTCAGAATTTTTCGTGAAAATTGCCCTCCGACGGGATATTTTTAGCCTCAGCAGGCTATTTTTAGCTTTCTAGAAAAGTTGTTAGAATATAGTTGTGTTCACAATCAACAGGCAAGTTTTTCAGAATGCAATACACACAGCTCAAATTGAAGACTAAGTCAGTCTTGACTCATGACTTCATTGGAATAGTTGACACGAATCTACATAAGGTGCTTGCAGAAGCAATCTTGGATCCAATCAAGATAAAAGATTCAATACTTCAAAACATTCTAGAATCCGGGTTGCTTGAGGTCGCTTCTATCCCTATCTCAATTCATTGTGTAGAGTTCGTAATGTCTTGTGTTAAGCATTACAATTCTGCTACTTGCGAAATACAATCAGTAGATGGACGGGTAATTTGCATTCTCAAACCCTTGGACATTGAGAGATGTTTTGGTATTCCTCAACATCCGAACAGTCTAGTTATTACCATGGACCAATGTGAGAGAACATTCAATGCTGATATGGACAAGTGTCAGAGTAAGATGGCAGAAAGATGGTTAAAATAGAAGAACAAGTTGCCGAACAATGTGGGTTGTGGTGAATACAAGGATGAGTATGCGATTTTGATTACACTTCTCAATCGCGTCTCAGGTCATGCAGATGCAAACAAATTTCAGCCCTGGATGTACTATATCATTGGTCAGATCATCTCCAGGCGAGAGCATTATGACTAGGCATCCTTCATCAGTGACGTTCTCTACGAGCAAATCACCGGTTTTCTAGTTGCCCACCAGTTTCATATGTGTTCCTATCTCGTATACTTGATCGCTTATCAGGGTCAGTTTAGAGGATTGAATACAGTGGGGATACTCAGTGTACAGAAAGTCTACCATTACTATGACCAGCTTGAGTTCACGAAGGCTGAACGACATTTCAAGCGTGTGCATGAGGCTTTCTTGACGTACATAGTGAGGATCCTAGACCGGGAGTTGCATGTTCGTATCTCAGCGGTTGCTATAGCAACAATGGTTGATTGGGCGGATTGGTTCATTCAGTTCCCTACATACACCTACATTCGCATCTACAGATACACAGGAAATCCAACCATGCTTCCACACTATCCTCGGATAGGACAGTCTTCATGGAGTTCTTGAGGAAATTGTATGATGTTCATCTACGTTTGTGCCACAAGCGTAAACCAGCTGCCAATTTTCCAATGCAAATGGGAATCTATTGGTGTAGGACAACAGTTGATGCTAAAGCTGCAGGATAAGAGTTAGAAAAGTTTCATCTCAAGTACCTTGTCAATGCATGCACATATGATCCTTGGGGTCATTATTCAGCACACCTTGGTGGTCACCCTTACCATAAGCCTACTATGGAGGATTATTGGGTGAACCGCGAGGATGACTTTGAGGTGCGCAGACGTAGCTACAACAGGTTGTCTCTCTCGCATAATTCTGTATTCTTGGCAAAAGATGTGGGAGGTTTGTTAGATGATGAGGGAGATACACTTCCTCAATTTTTCAGAGAGCAGGTTGATACACAACCACTGCCGACTGTTGATTGGTTCACCAAAGAATAATCATCAATAAAGGAGAGGTTGAGTAGAGTTATTCAGAACAACATACTCTACCTCGAAAGCAAGAAGACCAGGAGGGTAGTCATGCCTAGAACAAACACGCAATCGGTGGATGCTTCACTACCATCTTCGTCGAAACCTAAACAAAAGAAGAGGAGTAACCCTCCTAAGAAGAATAAAGTCCCTAACAGCTCAAAAGGGAAGGCGCCTGCTACTGAAACACACATGGAGCCAGTTAGAGAGCCAGTTCAGAGTTTTCCAGAGCTCGAGGTTCAACCGTGCATACCATCACCTACACCACAACAGTCTCCGATTCCGATTCACATTGATTTGGACCTAGACTTGCCACCTCGCAGTAATGCCTCTACACATTCACACTCATCGGAACCTCTCATGACTAGCACAGTCCCTTCTAGTGGGATTAGTTGTGACTCGTCTTGGCTTGAGAATCAATTGGGTAGGAAGAGGAGGCAACCATCTTACGTACTTGATCATTCAGATTTTGATCATGTCTACCAAGATGCGCCAGACAAGAGGATCAAGAAACAGGTTCATGTAGAGAGGAATGCTGACAAGGAAATCGTCATAGAAACCGCTACACCTCCAGAGGGTAAGAGTTGGAACGAGATTGAAGTTCAAGGCTTCGAAGTGATCAGAGTCAACCTTGGTAGAAGCACTCGCCAAACAAAGGTTGATTTGCTACAGGTTGCAACGGATAGCGCAAAGGATAGAATAATGAAAGACGGAGAAGACAAGGCAGCCCTCAAGGCTGAAATCCAATAGCTTCGTCAATACATCTCTAGCCTTGTACAAAGAAGGGAAAATGTCATTGCTTCACTCCCACCGATGCTAGAGCAACCAACAGAACAGGGCCAGCTTAATCACATGGTTGCATACGGCAAGCGTTTGGAGGATTGGGAGGAGGAGTTCGTCACTAGAGGCTGCTTTGTGCTTGCAGAGTTATATTAGTTGCGGTACAATGCACGTGAACTCCATCTACGTCTCCAAGATGAGGAGTGAGACTTAGCAATTGGAAAACCCAAAGATGAGATCACGATTGCTCACCTGAGAATGGCATATGAATTAGTCACAGATGTAGAAGACAAAGAGGCTATCTACACTTGGAGGACACAGTTGATCTTCAAGGCGAAGATAGAGGAGACAATGGCATCAGAGTTGGCTGAGAGCAGAGAGCACGTCACTAGTGCACTTCGGTACGTGAGAACTTTCGTGTCTCGCATACTGTGTCAGTATCAGCTTGAGGGTGGTACGTATGTTGAGCTTGCTGACATTTAGTCAGAGCTCCAGGCATTCATTCATGGTATTTTCTGTGGGGAGAGCGTTGGCTGTAAGATGAATCAACTTACAGTCATGTCAGTGTTGTTTGATGAGGCGATTAGGAGCAGAGGTGAACATCAGTGTCAGATCACAGGCGGTGAGGACATGCTGCATAGACACAGTATACTGTGGCAGAGTATCAGTGCCCTAGATGGTGACGCAGTCAACAACCTTGTGGATTGGTTAGTTGCTCGAGATAGCGGCTAGTGATCACTCAGTTAGAACCTGCAGTTACTTTCGAGGATAGAACCAGGAGCAGCAATTAGAACTCGACTTGCATCATCAATTCTTTTTACTAAGTTCACGCATGTCTATCTTATCCTGAAAGATATTTTGCAGGACTTGGAGTTTCATTTAGGGTTTTTGTTAACTGATGGTAGTTTTCCAGTTAACTTGCTTTAAATAAGGATGTAAGGTGCCTTGACAAATTTGATATTTAAGTTCTGATTTTTTTTCCACCTTAGATATTTTGTCAACTCTTTCCTTCTAACCTTTGTTTGGCTGGTAATGTGTTTCAGTTTGATTTGTTTGATTTGCTTTGGTGCCAATGATTAGTGAACTTGGAAAAGATTGCAAATGCGACTAGACAATAACAAAGA
>VDFB02267676.1:0-48807 GCA_007258455.2 Sequoia sempervirens | reverse complement strand
TGCCTCCTTGTAGGTCTACGAGCCTGTAAGGTGCTTACTTCTATGAGCTTCCTTCATGAGAGATAATTGGGGGGTTGCCTTCTTGCAGGTTTGCGAGCTTGTGAGATGCTTTCATCCTGCGAGATTTGTTCATTGTTGGTCTGAGGGCCTTCGGCGTACTTTGTGCAACTTTATATTTCTACGGGGCTATGGAGTCCTTTTGTTCAAAACTCCTTAGGAGAGAGTACCTATGGAGTCCTTTGCTTGCCCTATGCTTTCAAGTTTTTCAGATCGCGGTCTACTTCCTCGACGGTTCAGGCATACATTTCTAACCCTACTAACTCTTTGATCTACTTTACCGAGTACTCATCAGTATTCATGCTCACTAAAGTGGGGGAAAAATGTATAGGAGGGAATTTGTACCCCTTGGGAAATTTCCCCTTTTATGTACCTTCACCTTAGAAAATCAAATCGGAAGGCGAAATTTCACATCACCCTCCTGCCTTCCATCCACTTGGCATTTTTCTTGTGCATCAGTGAGAGAATATTTGTCAGGGATGCACACATAGTGCACAAAGATTCGTGTGGAGGGCTATCGTCCCTAACGGATTCCTGTGTCAGAATTTAGTAGAGGTGTTAAACACCCGAATTGTAAGATCCCTCTTCGACCAACCGACCCAAAAATGATAGAATCTTCCTCATTCTCCCTTCAAATTCATCCATTCTCACTTCATTTGACTCTAGCAATTCTCAAGCAGCATTCTAGCACTCTACTTTTGCACATTGCAGCAACAACAATCCATCAACTCGACATTGCAAGTGTGAGGCCATCATAGACGTTGTGAGCTTGGAGTCTTGCGAGAACTCGCTTCACCATAGTTGTGGTAGTGGTGACTTTGACAAGTTCATAGCTTGCTTTCTCCTCCATTGGCTAGTGATCTTTTGGGTGGAGGTGGTAACGCTTCACTCCTCTCCTTTGTGATTTGATTGAGTAGCATAATATTGTTTGTAGTGTTCTTTGCTTTCTTTTCTTTCCTTTATCACATATTCTAGTCTGTTTCTTTCTAGCTATCCGTGGAGGTGGAAACACCAAAATGGGAGTCAGACTGAGGCATACCCCTATAGAACCCCCAACAATTTTAACTCTTGCTTTTCTGTAGGTGAACGTACGTGTGGATCTAGCTAGCGAACTGGCGCTTGTGTGAGATTATCTTCATCACCCTAGCCCTCATTTATTTGCTTTATCACATTCATCTTTACTTTATGTATTTCATCATTTTTTTTTTTACACCTAAAACCAACTAGCTAGGTTGTTAGTACATTTTTAGGCAATCTTTATTGTATTTCTTATTTTCTAGTCGTACGGACACCAGCGCACCAGAGAGATGCTAGTGCACCGTATTTTTGTCCCCAGAACTATGTTTCCATCCTTGGACAGAGAGCTACTTGAGGTACAGTATAGACTCTAAAAACCAGGTCGCCTAGCCTAAACATGAAACTTGGGTCTGAAGAGTGAAACAAGTAGTACATAGTGCTCTTCATTCTTGATCCCCTTCCTTTAGTGTGAGGTAAGTTAGGGCATCCCTCCGCTCTTGGCTCTCCATGACCTGGATTCTTGACGTGGTTGGTCCCCCTCTCTTACAGTTACCTTCCCAAGTAAATCTATGAAGGATTTTACTTCAACATCATCCTATCCCAGGTAATCCTGATTACATATTTGTTACTTAAGCATCAACACAAGGTCCAAATATTGGTCTACCAACTTTTCACATTTGTTGACCACCTTTTCTAGCTCCTTTACATATTGTAGAAGAGAATCCTTCTCCCCAGCCAACTTGTTGGCATTTAAATTCGCACCTCTGGAATGTGAATTTGAAACGGACAGCTATACACAGTAAAACTGCTCTTCAAATTAGGAGGGGAAGCTCCCTCAAAAGCTGATGGTATGAAAGAAAGTAAATTAAAACTAATTCACCTATCTTTTTGTTTCTGCTAGAACACAAGGTTTATAAAACACAAACACCGCAGCTGATATTTTTTGATTAAGAACTTCAACTACGACTAACTTAAGCTAAAAATGTTTCTAACTTCTCAAGTAATACACAGAGCAAGAGAATTTAGAAATGAACAAGTCTTGATTCTTTGAGAAGGCTTAAGAGAACTCTTTCTCAACATACATCTACACACTTCAATGTAGGCTGAAATTAAAATCACAAAAGCATAGCACAATAAACGAAAATCTGAGACGTTATACCAAGGCAAAGGAGGCTCATGATTTTATTTCTCAAACTTCTAGAACGAAGATTACACTAAACACATGCACGGAACAAGAACTTGCAGCTAAAGAGGCTTGCAAACTTGTTCTTACGCAAAAGGGACAACGATTACAACAACTACTTGTTGGCTAAAAGAGACTCAACAATTCGCTATCATAAACATAATTGAACAACACTGAATAACAATAGAAGGCACTTAGTCTCAACGTTTTTTTATCACTAGCATGGTTCAAGAAAACTAATGAGCAAAGGCTCTTATTTATAGGCAAGCAGAGGAGTAGGGAACCCTAAAATATCCTTGCTTTTACAATCTAGGGCTTGCTCAGCAAACAAGCTTTATTTCTAAACCTAGAAAGAAGATAACATCTAACACCTAAGAAAGCAGAAAAAGCAGGGATTGCCAACTATTACAATTTATCTTCTTTCTCTTCTTCAAAGAATGGATAAAAATCGTTCTGAGAAAGCAGAAAGAAAGCTTCTAGATGAAAACCGCTTTAAATCTCAATCACATTTGCTAAAAAGAAGGTAACTGGGTCCCGGCAGGTGCGTTGATACTATCTAAGGCAATATTCCGATTCTCTAAGATCTCTTCGCCTTCTGTGATCAAACTTAGAGAATCTTTCACTTCTTCAGTTGCTTTATGAGTTCTATTCTTGAAAAACATCGCTGCCTGAAAAGATGACTCACTAATTGATAACTTTGTGGCTTTGCAACTTTACGCTTCTGACACTTTTCTTGATTTCCAACAAAAGAGTATTGCACAACTCTTTTCCGATACCTTTCCTTTTTCTCATGTCATACCTCTTCATGTTCTTTAGCTGAGATGATGAAGTTTTGATACAGTGTTGATTTGGTCTTAAACTCAAGGGAGTGTACTCCATATTGAAAACCTTGAAGAATGACTGTAAACTCACCTATGTTCAGATAAGTTTTCAGCATCTTTGTATTTTTAGAATGTTGGTTTTTCGGGCTCAAACGGACAAAGTTTTGGAATTTTTTCTAAGATATGGGTTTTGCTTAGAATTTTGTTGCAAGACAACCCAAATCGTCTGTTTTTAAAATTTTTGAATTTAGACTGAAAAAATAGCAAACCCTAATTTCTTCAATTTTTCATCGAAAAGCTTGCACTGGTTTAGTCTTAATAATTAGAAATGGACTCAGCTTGATCAGATTTGAAAACACTGATATTGATGGAAAAAGCAACAAACCCTAAAATTTGAAATTTTCTTGAAAAAAGCTGAGATATGGGTTTTCTTCAGAAGATTGTTTCAAGAGGACCCAGATGATAAAAATTAAGAATCTCTGATGATTTCATTGACATGCAAGGAAAAAGCAGTCAAGGTAACTTGATAAATTTCTCAAGAACAGATAAAGTCCATTGAACGAAACTTTAATCTCTATGTTCTGATGAAAACATGCTGTCACATCCAAGAACTGAAATGAAAATCTGAAAAATTAAAGAGCTGAGGATGAGAAAATTTCTTTGTTAACTTTCCAAACCAGATATTTAAAATTAATTTTTTTTCTGCATCCTACAACCAGAATTGCAGAATGATCTATCACGGAGCCTGATTGTTTATCAAGAGATCATCTAGAGACAACTTTGGCTAAAGTCTTCATCTTGACCTCCAAAAGCTTGGGTGCACCTGGCTACTTGGGGCGCCCATGGCTTCCAGTGTTTGCCATTTTCTTGATATTCTTCAATTTCTATGTTTTCCTCACCTTCAGATGATTTCACAATTCGGTGAGCTAGATTGACCCAATCGGCTGACTGTTAGGTTTGATGGATAGCTTGTTAAATTCTGAGAAGGGTCTTTTGGAGGTGATTTTGTCTGAAAACTCATTTTAAGACATCAAAAGTTTGGGCGCCTATCTCCTCTTGGGGCGCCCATGTTCACTAGACTTAACCATTTTTTCACTTTTTCAGGTTTCAAGCTTGTCTCCCCTCTTTCAGATGATCCTGCCATTTCGGATGCTCTGGAGCTCAGATAGACTGACGGCTAGAATCATTAGATAGCTTGAAGGATTCTAAGAGGGGTCTTCTGGGGGTTACATCACCTAAAAGCTGCATCTGGGGGCTCAAAATCTTGGGTGCCCTTCTTCACCAGGGGCGCCCATTTGCTCCAGACTTAGAATATTTTCATTTGGTTTCATCTTCAAACTTTGAATCTTCATCTTATACCGTCACCTTTGATTTGGATTTTTCGGAGACTGACCAGTCTGATGTTCTGATGGAGACACTCATTGTGAAGCTGTTTGAATTCCGGAGAGATTGAGCACTTTTGCAAACCCTAACTGTTGGACTAGGCCCCTCAAAAGTTGGGCGCCCCTGGGCACCTGGGATGCCCAAGGTTCCCAGACTTAGAAACTTTTCAAACATTTTCAAGATTTTCATTTTGCATTCTGTTTGAAACTGCCCTGTTTCTCGAATTCTGGACGACTGGATGATCCGATGACTACACTGTCGAACTCACTGCGAAGCTGGGGGAAACTGAACAACTTTTCCTAGGAGCTCAAACCCTAATTCCATCATTTGATGCCCTAAAAATATGGGCACCTATTCTCTCCTGGGGCGCCCATGTCAAGCAAACTTAGTCAATTTTAGGCAGATTTCACCTTAGAAATTGGCTTTCCCAAACTGAGATAGTGTATTTTCAATATAACAGAGGAACAATTTTATGGTCTGCATAGTTCTATATTCCATTGTCTTGTCATGCAATTTTGAGATAATAATGATACATATTGAAGGAGTCCATATCCAAATTTTCAGGGTTCTATTTCTTCGATAGTAGAAGATATTAGTGATAGATCAAACTAAGAGGTGACAAAGTTACAGTTGCAAGGTTCATGTTGGAATACTCCACATTCCACCACAGATGATCATTATGGTTTTCAGATTTTAGGAAGTGCTTCAAGATGCCAAATGTGTGTGTATTTTGAGTTTCAAGAGGTTTGGTGATCCAAACATCAATTTTGGATGAGCAATTAGTTCATTTAGTTGTTGCTTTATCAATTTGTTTGTGCGGTGCCCACCTAAGGGTTTCAGGGTTACACGAGACTGAATTGTGTATGGAGTAGATTCATGGGAGTATCTATAGGTCATGTTGACTTATTTTATGATGAACAAACTTTGGTTACTTTTGTAAGGAACATTTTATGTTGGATTTTTGAGCCGATAGATTTAGGGGTCACATGTTTCATCCATTTAGGCCGACCTAGTTGATGGTATGCATGATTATGAAAGATATATATAAAGAAGGAAAATCCAATATATGGGTTGTAGAGATAAGAGTATAAGGTTATATTGGTAATCTTGTGTATGCACATAAGAGTGACAGTAAAGGATGAAGTGTGTAAAGTAAGTTTTCTGAGAAGAACAAGGAATTGTGTCTTTAGCATATAACAAATGCATTGTAAATAGTTCAAACTCTGGCAATGAGCCATTTTTGTACATAAATTTGTAATTCTAGAAGATGTAATCTTCCTTAGGTAGTGAGCCCTCCTATTTTATAGATAGTGAGTCCTTTAAAATAGTATCTATTGTAACTGGTTATGATATATAGTGAGTTAATCCTCATCGTGGTTTTTCCCCTTTCAAGGGTTTTCCACGTAAGATCTGGTGTTCTTCTGTTGATTGTTGTGGTACATTCTTTACCTATTTCTTTCCATTTTTGTAAGTTTAATGAAATGCTTTGTAATGAAATTTGAAGTTATTAAGTTTAAGGGATGAACTATAGATTTTTGGGGTGCTATGTACTTCTCTTGCATTCTTAGGGTTTTCACCTAAAAGGAGAGAGATAGGCCAAAAACATAGGTGGTTCACTCAAACTAATGTATATATGATGAAATTATGCCTAAATACAATGATCTAGATGGAGCAAACTAGAAAAAGCTATTGATTATTAAATGAAAATTATTGAAATGCAACTCGTTGGAAAACACATTGTGTAATGCAAAAACACCTAGAAATGAAAGTAAACTACAGCAGAAATGAATGAAACTGAAGAAGTACACCTGTAAACTTGTTGGAGACTTGAAATGACTTTTGAATGCTGTTGATCCTGATTTTTAGGCCTGGTGGGACTCATTCGCCATTCTGAGAAAATTATTCCTAGATTTGGGAAACGCTTTCGGAACCCGTTTCAGACAAATGGGTATCCAAAACTGCAGAAAACCAAAATCAGACCTAGCAGTGGGACTCATTCTCCATCCATGGTGAATCAGTCCACTTTTGAATTTCTGAAAATGCAAAGGTGGAAACTAAAGTCTCTGATCTGAACTTTGGTTCTTGACAGGTGCCCGCCTTCGAAAGTCCGATTTCTGAACTTCAAAGTGACTTTTTGTTGATATTTTTCCTTAAACAATGAAGAGAAGTCTTAAGCAAATTTGCAACTTAATTCTTAATTATTTCCAAGCTTCCAATATGCCTAAATCTGCAAACACACAAGAAGAGAAAGAGAAATGTTGGATGTTAGGGCATGAGGGTTTTCCTTGGTCAAACCCCATTTAGGTAATTAAACCAAATGAAGAGATAATATGAAGAATGGAAATGAAATGAAGGGATTAATACCTTTCCATGATGATTTAACTTGAATTTTTGTAGCAAAAGATGAAGCTTCAAACCTTGAATTTCTTTAGAAGCTTTTTTTATGACTTAGAGTGATAAAACCCTAACTTGCTTGACTTGAAGTGGAAGAAAAATGATGAATGAGTTGTGAATGAGTTAAGAGATGTAAATTAGGTTTTAGAGACTTGATTTTATAGGAAATCCAGCTTATTTGATCATTAATTGGATCCCTGAGGCCGACATGAAAGAATAATAAACTTAAATCGCAAAATTTCCTGCTCAAAAGTAAAAAATGGCCCAAATGGGACTCATTTGCCACCTTGGGTGAATCAGTCCCACTTGGTAGGGACTCATTCACCACAGATGGTGAATTAGTCCCAGAGGGGCCCATTTTCCAACTAGGTTGTTGGGGAATGAGGAAATCAGGTTTATATGGTGACTTTGTCAAGTATTTCATCAAATTATGCCTCGGGATGCACAATATTGGGTCATAGGGGCCTATTAATGATGTTGTAAAGGGTGGATAAGGCCAAGGACACAAAATTCATTGTAAAAGTGTGATTAAATACACTTGACAACACTAAAGTGAGGACCACTTATCCTAGAAAGGCACGATATGCAATGTGAATGTGTAAATCACATTACAACACTAGATTAACATTAAGTTTATTTTACAAGCCTTCTAGATTAATGTGATAATGGAATTAAATATATTTTGCAATGTTGAAGTAAAGTAAAATGGGTGAACATTAAGTCTAAAGAGGTGTGAAAGTCTTTTACAACACTTTACAACACCTTTACAAGACATTGTTAAATGCATGTTATTCAATTTGCAAGGGTCCAAGACCTAGCGTGGATTTGTAAAACACCTCGTAACACTAAATCAAGGCCTCATTAAGTCCAATTTATCATCAATTGTTCCCCAAACCAAGCAAGTAATAATTTTTTCTATGGTACATTTAGCCCCCACTTTAGTGAGAGGATGAACTTGCTTCAAACTCACACTAAAGTAGACATTCAAGAGAGGTCTAGTTGTACCAATGCGGATGGTCTAGGATAACAAAGATGAACGAAGCAATCAAGCCCCAGGATCTAAGATCCTATGTCAAACTGACATAAGAGCAAGAGGATATGCACAAGGGTGAATGATATGCATCAAATCAAGATACGCAATCATCCAATGACAAGAACTAGGAGGAGGAGAAAGATGAAAATGAAAAGGTGGATCAAGCTTCGGCTATTTGTCCAACACGTTGTGGATCATATTTAGGTTGTTTGTCCAAAAATAAAATGCATACTCACTCTGGGGCGATGGAACTCTTGGCTAGCCACCGGGTGAGAAAGCCCAAAAGGTGAGAAACATACACTCATGGCTGGTATGTACTCACAAACACATAGGTGGCTATGGGGAAAGTCGTGCCTCAGAATGGGCTTTCCGCTCAACCATATCAAAGTTATACCTCCTGATAACTTTAATAAGGCACCGCAAAGGAAAATGATTTTCAAGCTCTATGCAGTAAGCAAAACTTCGTATGCTTGACACTCATAGACATTGTTAATGCAAAATAGTATAAGGATTGTTCAAAGGGATTTTGCTTAATTCGTACAAGGTTTCATCTTAGGGAACATCGTGCTTAATGTTTCCAAGAGAGGATGTGTCAAAAGAAGTATCACGATCTTGAATGGAATCAAGCCTAATGACACCACCAAGAAGAGGACGCATTGCAAGAAGAAATAAATCGCACAATGAAATGTGAGTGGTGATGTATGTACCCACTTTAAAGTAGTTGTGAACACCAGTGTTGTGAGCAATTGGTTTAAAGTAGAAGAACGAGACATTAGAGCTTACTCGGAAAGCCCTATGCCAAGTCATATGTTCCCGATAAGCTACGTCATGAAAAAGGTAGTATGTCACATGCGAGCCAACTTAAGGCATGTCATCCACATCCTAAGCTTGCTCTTATATGTTCATGAAAGGCTAATAACTAGCCAAAAGAAGCAACCACAAGTGACATATGAGGACAAGGCTACCGAACCCCTTTCCCCCACTTAGTGTAGGACAAGGGTGAGCCGAAATGATTGATGAAATGTAGGCAAGAGTGAAAATCAGTATCAATTAGAGGAATGAGGTGCCCCCACATAAGGAAGAACACCAAACTCCTGAAAATATTGGCTTTTATGACTCAACGCTTTACATTCATTACTGGAATGACCGTGAACTCTATGATAGACACATAATGATGTCTTGTAATAGAATTTCTTGTGAGTTCGGGGAGGAAGGGTTATCAAGTGTTCTTGGAGGAGTCTTGACAAGATACCCTCTTGACTAAGTGTACAATATGTCATACCTATGCAAGACTCTTTTGATTGTGAGATTTTGATCTTTCCTTTATAGGAAGATGTAAAATCTAACGAATTCAAATCACTAGTGTTTTGCGAGATGACATTGACATTAAGCAAAGATGTATTTGTTTGTTTGATTGTTTGCAAAGGAGAACAACCAAGACCACTAGTGGCTATTAGTTCAGGATGCTTTACAGTTAAGGTTGAATTAGAAGAATGTGATGTGAGAGTGTTGGCATTGATTGAAGGCTTGGCAATTTCTATCAAAGGGCAATATCCAAGACCATGAGTGGTTTGTTGTGTGATAGGGTCTATAGGGTTGTAGATACCTTGTTCATTAGCACCACATCCTTTTCCACCATAGCCAAGTTGTTTCATAAGCTCATACCCTTTTCCATAAAGCTTCTTCATTGCTTTTGGATTGGTTAGTGATTGGTGATAAGCATTGTCAAAGGTGGTCATGTAGTTTGCTTCATTGTCTAAAATAGTTGAAGTGGATTATTTCGAAGGGTCATCTATTTTTCCATTTCCCCTATTTGAATCTTTGTGTATGATCTTGTACTCACCCATGAATTCATGTTTAAAATCCAAAGAACCCCAATCATCTTGTAATAGCTTTGTAACTTGTTCAATATGTTGTTCTTTGTTGTTCTATTGTACGGGTTCCACTGGTGTAGTTGATGTTGATGTGTTGAAGGAATTTTCTTTGTTGTCCTCAAGTTGTAAGACACTATAAGGATTAGGATCAGTGTCAACTCTATGGACTGTGTTGTTGTAGATGTATTTCATTTTATGATGAAGAGTGGAAGGCACACCTTTCATTGCATGAATCCACGGTCTACCTAAGATAAGATTACATGAAAGTTCATGATGCATAACATGGATTGGTGTATTCAAGATGGCCACTCCAACGGTAAGAGGTATAATGATCACCTCGAGCGATTTCTTTTTGACATTGTCAAATCCCTTAGTAGATAAAGAATCAAGTCGAATGGTTGGTTGATCAATTCCAAGTCAACTCTGTGGACTATGTTGTTGTAGATGTATTTCATTTTACGATGAAGAGTGGAAGGCACACCTTTCATTGCATGAATCCACGGTCTACCTAAAGATTACATGAAAGTTCATGAGGCATAACATGGATTGGTGTATTCAAGGTGGCCACTCCAATGGTAAGATGTATAATGATCACCCCGAGCAATTTCTTTTCAACATTGTGAAATCCCTTTGTAGATAAAGAATCAGGTCGAATAGTCAATTGATCAATGCCAAGCCTATCTAGAAGGCTCACACTACACACATTAAGGGAAAAACTAGTATCTACAAGAGTTCTCTTTATCCCTTTTCATTTGTATTGCGCTATGATCATGAGAGGATCATTTTGTTTTTGCACGTCCAAAGAGGGGAGTTCACTTTGGTGGAAAACAAAGTCATTGTTTATTCTGTTAATGATGGCTGCTATGTCTTTTGGTTGCACATTAGAAGAGACAGGAACAATTTCTAAGGCTGTTTGGATCATGTTGTGATAGTGAGGGGAGGCTTGAATAAGGTTCCACAATGATATCTTAGCAGGAGTATTCTTAAGTTGCTCAACAAGATCATACTCCTTTCGACCTAGCAAGAAAGAGCTAGGTAGGATAGGATTAGGCAACGGTAAGAATATCGGGGTTGGTTTTGGTGGTTGTGGATTATTTCAAGTGTTATACGTATGAGCAATGGTATTATGACTTAGTTGCTGCGAAACATTATTCTTAGGAGGGTAAATGATAAGTTCAGGTTTATTTTGAGTTTGTTGTTCTTTGAAGGTGGGTAGAGAATTAGAGGGTTGTTAGGATGTCCCATGGGGTATGTATGAGGTCCATTGATCGAGGGGGATCTAATGGACACTTGTGCATTCATAACCTTAGCGGTCTTGGTTTGATGTATTTCTAATAAAGGGCAATCGAGAATCACTTTTTTATCTAAGACACATTATAATTGTTGCTATTTTCTAGCACCATGATATTCTCCCTAGAAGGAGAGTTTTTAGAAGAACTAAAATCAAATGTTCTTGACATTCATGGATTTGTTCTTCTCAAATGGTTGTACCACAAGTAGGAGAATGATCAATCGATAGTGGGGAAATGAGGGGAAGACTCGATCTGATTGCCATATTTCCCTAAGGTTTCATTCGCATGTTATATATTATCTACCCTACTAGGAGAGCTTGTAATATGTTTATTCAAGGTGAAGGTTTTTAAGGTACCTTCATCACAAGTGGGGGAGGCATCAAGAGAAGGACTACTATGGTTTTCAAATAGATTATCCCAAATGGGAGGAGCATTAGGGAAGGGAGGATCAAGGGTTTCATGATTCTTAATAGGGATATCATCTAACACCAACCTATCCTCTATGTCAAGTAGGGATATTAGGAGATGGACAAGTTTGATTGTCATGGGTATGGAGACTAGGTAAGGTGATATTTAGAAATGTGTCTATGATCTCATGTTCTTGTTGTCTAACATCTTTCAAAGGGGAATGAGGAGATGGACAATCAAGACCCTCAAGGCTTGTAACTTCCTACACCAAGATACCTTTGTCACTAGTAGCAGAGGTATCAGGAGAAGAACAAGTATGCGTGTTATGATTGTCTACACCTCCATTCACACCAATGGGTAATTTAATTGTTTGGTCAAAGCTATGAGTAACATGTTCCCCATTGTTGTAATCAAAATTGGACTCATAAGAGGGGATATTGTGCTTATAGAATCCATGTTTAACCAAATCAAAGACACATCTTTTGAAAAAGAACATGCTATGCAAAAGTAAATAAAGTGCAATGCTATCTTCAGATGCAAAACAAAGTAATTTGCTGATTATGTTATGTAAAAATGCAAATGTGAAATTGAACAATGCATCAAATGAGCTAATATAAGCTAGATTTAATGAATTATATGTTACAAAAACTCAACCAACTGAGATAGGTAGGTAATGGTACCAAACCGAAGCTTAAAAATAGGGTTTTCAGTTCTGTAAAAGGCAGTTTCAAGGGTGAAAAGGGAATGATTCACCCAGGTGGCAAATGAGTCCTAGTGGGGATTTTTTTCTAGAATTTTCAAAAAATCTTGAGTGATATTTATGTTTTCTGAGTTCTACAATGCAGACCTAAGTTAAAAATGCAGAATTTTGGAAAATTTAAAAGAATTTAGATGCCAAAAATGCAACCTAAATGCATTTTTCATGAATGCAAAATTTGAAACCTAGCATGCAAATGAATCCACGCAAACCCTAATGCAAGATCAATGTGAGGCTAGATCAATGATGGACTCCAAATCGGAAAAGTATTCGAAAAGTAGGTTCACTAAAATGAACCATAGATTTTTGGAGGTAGGATGCTATAACTCTATTTTGCTCAATTAGGGTTTTTCACCTAAAGGAAAGAGATAGATCCCACACCAAAATCTAGGTGGTTCACTCAAACTAATGTATGTATGATGAAATTATTCCTAAATACAATGATTTAGATGCAGCAAACTAGAAAAAGCTATTGATTATTAAATGAAAACTATTGAAATGCAACTTGTTGGAAAACACATTGTGTAATGAAAAAACACCTAGAAATGAAAGTAAACTACAACAGAAGGGTATGTGCAGGATCATCATAGAAAAAACAGGCCCTTAAGTGGCAAAAATTTTAGAAAAATCAAAGTTAGAAAACTTGATGTAAAAATTTGAATAAGTTATCTATATTATTGAAAAATATGTAAGAATAGAATTTGTAACAAACTGAATGTAGTTTCTAAACTACTAGGTTTATTTAAAAGAAAAAATAAATTTGGTGAAAATTTGAAATTTCAATGCTCAAGGAAAAAATAAGTAGGTTTTGTCTGACCACCCTAACCACAATAAAATGATAATATTTTTTTATAAGATTTTATATATAAGTAGAGAATTGATGTCTCGATGTGATGCATATATTTTAAATTTTTTCCAAGTAAATAATTAATTATGATTTTTTTATTACAACTTTGAAAAGATATAAAAACTCGTATGTTTGACCACCTTAACTTGGTCAAAAATTTATGAATTCATATATATATTTTTAATCCTATAGTATACGAAGCATAGAATGTGACACATGTTTGATTCAAAAATGTCATACCGTTTGAAAGCTATAGATGTTTTTCAATCACCTATCAATTAGGACTTTAGTCGTAATTCAAATAGAAAATGAATAATAATTATTTATTAAATTCAAATTAAAGCATAATTTATATTGGTGGAAATATGAGAATATCCTTTAAAAGCCCTTTTCGTTTTATCAATTTTGGGTAAATAAAAAATTGTTAGCCACATATCCTAGACATACCCATCATATCGCCACTTTTTGGCCCATCACGATCCTGCACATACCCAGAAATGAATGAAACTAAAGAAGTGTACCTGTAAACCTTTTGGAGACTTGAAATGACTTTTGAAATGCTATTGATCCTAATTTTTAGGCCTGGTGTGACTCATTCACCATTCTGGGCGAATTAGTCCCAGATCTAGGAAATTGTTCTGGAACTCGTTTTGGACAAATGGGTATCCAAAACTGCAAAAATCCAAAATTAGGCCTGGCAGTGGGACTCATTTGCCATCCATGGAAAACCAGTCCACTTTTGAATTTTTGAAAATCCAAAGGTGGAAACCAAAGTCTTTGATCTACACTTCAGTTCCTGATAAGTGTCTGCCTCTGAATGTCTAATTTCTTAACCTGAAAGTGACTTTTTGTTGATATTTCGACTTAGACAATGGAGAGAAAACTGTTACCTATTTTTAGCCACAACTCAAAATAGGCAGAGTTGAATTGCATTTCTCATTGAAAGGTACATTTTTTCTGCTAAAGTATTCATTCTAATCCAGAATTTGATTACTTGTGAATTTCCAGTGTGATTATGCAAAAGTTTGTAACAAAAGAACTCATAAATTTGCATTTGAAATGCTACTTTATTCATATTGTAAAAACTAAAGTCGCGCACAAGCCGCAGGAGTAGCTTAATTTGATTTTTATAATCAAATAATGTATACAAAAAGGAAATGTGCACAACACAACTGAAGAGAATATAGGTATAAGAGAGAAGGTGATTCGTTATTTCTTGGAATGACGAATCATTGTCACACTTGAAGTCTTTAGTTGTCGTGTCTCTGGTGTCTCCATATTGTTCAGCTCTAAGCTCTAAATGCATCTACAAGATTGTATTAAGGTGGTGTTAGAGCAATGACAAATCACATCCTACCTCATGCCTACATTACCAACAGAAATGTAATGCACACCTAATCATGCATTCACCAGATGACATAGCCATTGAAAAGCATATGTTCAAAGAAACGGAGTTCAATGGAAGCTTTCAGCTTCATTTATTTTGCTAATACGTTTGTTTAGTGTGCAGGTACAGGTATAATCAGATCATTTCAACCGATAGATATTGTTATGAGTGATGGAAAATGTGGCTCCCACAAGGGTTGAGCCCAACTCATAAACAATTATATATGCAGCATGTAAAAGCAAAGCAATCACAGTTATCATGTTCACGGGTAATAATGGCAGCATTATGATATTCTCTTAAGTCATGCCTCAATGAATGCATGATAGTTTGATCATCAAACTCAAAATTAGGGAAAGCAGTCATAGAGTTGTACAACTATACATAGTCCACAGAAGACCATAATGGAGCATCATCATCAATATGTAACAGTCTCAAAGCACAACAAGAATAAACCATTCTTGAGTGCCAATACAGTAAAACTGTTGTGTGAGTTTTGTTCACAACAGAACATTGCTCTATATTAGAGAATGCATACCAAAAGGCATCAAACAAGATAGTTTATTCGAAGTACTAATGAGGAACAATTTTTAAGTAACAATTGACAGTAAAGAATAGGAAGCTACCTGTAGAGTCAAAGAATATACCAGATCTTTTGAATCAGAAACAAAGGTGGTAATGGAGGTAATACAAAACCGAGTCTTCATAAAAAGTCAATGATACCCACAGCTACATGGACTCTAAGGTAGTCCTTTAATGAAATTTCAGTTTACAAGCGGGGTAGTCTTGATTTTGTGTCATAGGATAGTATTAGCAATCTAAAGGTGAATCACAAAGGGGCAGTCATAATAATGATAGTGCAACCTTTGAGAGAATATAAAAATGACACTAAAAGGGGCATATTACAATCATGAAGAAAAGCTTGACAATGCAATATTTAGGAAATCACATTGTTGTCATAACAAAGACCATGTTCAAGCAATGATTGTTTTGAGTGAAATAATAATGACTTCTTTTTCATAGTGGAAAGGACAAAGATGCAGTTCTTGATTTGAAAGTTCATGAAGAGATGCATATATCAAAAAATAAAGGAACAACAGTCATATTTTAGGAGCATCCAATGCCATGAATGAAGGTATATTGCTCAGAGAAATGAACTTTTTCTTGCTAGTTACAAAGGAAAATTTCATTAATTTGTGCTCCTTGCAATGGTCGACATGATATAGGCCTTGAAAAAGGCAAAAATTGTGAATCAAGTAAAATTTGTGGTCCCTTGTATTGTTGATGCCTACCAGTCTAAGGTGTCATCAAAGGAATCTTTAGGCCTTATTTGAATAAGACTATACATCTACTTTTTTCATTTCTCAGAATGAATGGGTCTACCTATAGTGATATGATAGTAGGAGAACAAGACAAAGAGGCTGTGACCTGTACATGCCAAAACCACAATGAAGTTAAAACCCAGGTCAAAGACAAATTCAATAGATTCGATGATGGTGGCCAAGACAACCAAAATATTGACAAAGAAGATATCCAAAGGGAAAAGTACATCAAAATAAATGAATGGCCGCGGCTAGAGGGCCTGCAAATACTTCAGATATGAAGAATAGTCATCTTATTATGACAAAGGAAGACTTACCTTGTTTTATCTATAGGTTTTCCATAGATCAGCAAAAATGAAATCTTTAGACAAAAAATTCCCAGAAGACAAGCGGATTTGATCTCCAATCCAATAGAAACCTTCAAACGGTGGCCTCAAGCATAGAAATAAAGCATTGACCGAATGCAAGGATCAAAATACATTAGAAAATAGTCAAGGCCAGGGCTTAAAAAGCCTTACAAATGCATTTAGAACGAAGAAATTTTAGAATTTTTGCATCTTGTAAAGGAAAAAGCTCACCATACAAGTGTCCTGAGAAAATACGCCATCAGAAGCAACAAAGAAAGATGAAGGTCAAGCTTGAAAATTCACAGAGAAATTCATGGCTCGAGCTGAAACCCTATCTCTTCCAGTGGCGGTGCTTCCTCCCAGCAGAACCTCCTCGCCAAAAGTCAAAATACAAAATGATCATGAATGATTAGGGTTTGAAGGATTTTGTCGGCCCTAAGTCGACATGGGGTTGATTTTTACTAATGATTTTAATTAATCATTATGTTTTATTTATCCCTTATGGTTTATGACTTCCAAAGTCAAATAAAACCTAATATTTGCATGAGTCATGATGGAGTAGACTAAAAATGACCAAGTCATTTTTCCTTTCTATAAGTGATAAACACTTAGACTCATGCATATTTGCATGATTTTGTTCAAGCTATTATTGTAATTGGATATTAATGTATGACTACATTAATATTTAAAACGAAAAATAAGGAGGTGCCTTGCCCATTTAAATATTAAAATAATCATGCATTGGTTATTTTTGATATTTAATCACTTAGTCCTCTTTAAGGAAAATCATGCGAAAGATGCAGATAGAGCTGGGGAATCAAGGATTTTTTAACTGGAGATTAATCATGCATGATACAGGGATGGAGTTCCAGTTGCATGGGAAAATTGATAAAAACGAGGCAGTTTTTGCATGTTTTGGCCCACATTTTTCAAGGATTTCCAGTTTAGTTTGAGTTCTCTATGGGTCAGTTACGAGTTGACAGCCAGTTGGAGCCTGAGTTCAGTCATTTTTGCATGAGTTTGGGCTATTTTTATCAGGATTTTCTCTTCTGCTTGGATTTCACATTGGAGATGCATTTTTTCACTTCAGTTCTCATTCAGTTCACCTTTTGGCTGCTTTGTGCATGCCTTTTGTATATATTGGAAAAAGTTAGTCTTTTTCCTCTAGTTCTTGATTTCTCTTGATTTTGCAATTTTTGCAAAGAAGGCTTCTTGTAACTTAGTTTATTTTTCAAGATTAATACATTCAGCAGGTTATTACAAATTAATCAAGTTTTATCAATTTTGCAAAGCTTTCTTTTTGCCTTTTAGTGTATTAAGTATTTTCCTTCAAAATCTCAGGTGTCATGCTATGTGAATGATTTGATAAGGAATCTATCGTGTTTTAATCTCAGGAACCCTTATTTTCCCGTCTCATTCATATGTGCTTGTATACAACTAAGTTTTGATTCCACAGGTTATATGTTGTGCATCTGACTTATTTTACTATTTTAGTTGTGAAGACGTTCTTTTCCTTCAAAGATGATAATACAGTCAAGCCTTTATATAAATTATTTATGTGGTTAAACTGTTCAGATTTAGTTGTGCGAATAGGTTTATTGAAAAGTAATTGTGAAACAAGTTGCATGTAACATCGTTATCTAAGTGCATTGCCAAAACAAAAATTAGTTTTTGCATTCATTTCAACACTTTCTTCCCTTTTCCCAACTAGTTTCATTAGTTAAAAGTAAAACAGAAGAACAAATAGGAAGCCGACCTAGAATCTAGAGGTTCAATCTCATTATAGGTCACCCAAAACCTGAGTTTGATCCAATGTTACACGGGATTGAAGAGCTTTCCAACCCTACATGCGGGTGCAAATCCCTGTGATAACAAAGACTTAAGAAACTTTGCAACTTGATTCTTAATGATTTTGAAGCTTCCAAGATGCCTAAATCTACAAACACACAAGAAGAGAAAGAGAAATGTTGGATGTTACGGCATGGGGGTTTGCCTTGGTCAAACCCCTTTTAGGTAATTAAACCAAATAAAGAGATAATATGAAGAATGAACATGAAATGAAGGTATTAATACCTTTCCATGATGATTGACCTTGATTTTCTGTAGCAAAAGATGAAGCTTCAGCCTGTGAATGTCTTTAGAATCTTTCTTTATGACTTAGAGTGATAAAACCCTAACTTGCTTGACTTGAAGTGGAAGAAAAATGATGAATGAGTTGTGAATGAGTTAAGAGATGTAAATTAGGGTTTAGAGACTTGATTTTATAGGCAATCCACCTTATTTTCTCGTTAATTGGATCCCTAAGGCCGACATGAAACAATAATAAACTTAAATCCCAAAATTTCCCATTCAAAAGTAAAAAATAGCCCAAATGGGACTCATTCTCCACCTTGGGGGAATGAGTGCCACTTGGTAGGGACTCATTCGCCACAAATGGTGAATTAGTCCCAGAGGGGCCCATTTTCCAGCTGGGTTGTTGGGGAATGGGGAAATCAGGTTTATATGGTGACTTTGTTAGGTATTTCATCAAATTATGCCTCAGGATGCACAATGTGAGGTCATAGGGGCATATTAATGATTTTGTAAAGAGTGGATAAGGCCAAGGACACAAAATTCAATGTGAAAGTGTGATTAAATACACTTTACAACACTAAAATGAGGTCCACTTAGCCTAGAAAGGAATGATATCCAATGTGAATGTGTAAATCACATTACAACACTAGATTAACATTAATTTTATTTTACAAACCTTCTAGATTAATGTGATAATGCAATTAAATATATTTTACAATGTTGAATTAAAGTAAAATGGGCTCATAAGTCTAGAGAGGTGTGAAAGTCCTTTACAACACTTTACAAGACCTTTACAAGACATTGCTAAATGCATGTTATTCAATTTGCAAGGGTCCAAGACCTAGTGTGGATGTGTAAAACACCTTGCAACAATGAATCAAGGCCTCATTAAGTCCAATTTATCATCAATTGTTCCCCAAATCAAGCAAGTAATACTATTTTCTACGGTACAAGGGAATACTTATTCAACCCACCTCTCAGTATTCTAGGTGTTCAACAACCTTTTCCTAGAAAATCTTCACCTTCTCTTGTAGATGCTTGAGGTATTTCTATAACATTTATTTCCTTTAAGCCTTCAGGCTTCTCGTTGTCATATTTTGTAGATTGGTTTTTTTGACCTTCTCCCAAGGTCTCTTTTTCTTGAGATTCTGGAAAATTTTCTCGCATGTCATCACTAGTATCTACATGTTGGGATTGATCCCCGATTACTTCAACCTCTATATGGTCATCAGTCTACATTTTATCTTCTTTCCTATCCAGTGGAGCAAAATCCTGTTATTCTTCGACTATGTCCCTATTTTGCACTAGAGGTGTTGCTTCTATAACTTCCTCCACCTCTATTTTCCTCTCTATTGGATTGTCTTCCCTTTGAGTGGGTGGATCTGATGGTACCTTCATCTCTTCAATGATACTACTTGAAACACCTTTCCCCTATTCTCCTTTAGGGACCAATGTCGATTCCACCATTGACTTGGGCCTTTTTCATCCTAACCTTTGTTTTATGATTTGGTCTAGTCATTCTCGTTTTCTCACAATCTGGTCCATTGACATGACTTTTGCTTCATCGATAGGTAAATAGGTTTCTCCTATAACTTGTCTCACTATAGATGTTCCCACTGATGGTGGGGATGCAAACATGGCTGCCACTGGCTGTTATGTTGATTCCCCTTGTTTGAGCATATGCATGTTTCCTTGTATATAGTTATTATGGGGTAAGAAACTCAACTTGTCACAACACAAATGATGATGAATTTCATATTGCTCTGCCTATCAAATTGGTAGGTACTACCTTGGCCTCCCTATTAGGATCTTCAGGTTGTGAAACAACTGAAATTCCCATACTTGTGATTAAATCTTTTGTTGCTCTCACTCTATAGGTTCTTCTCCTTTGAAATTAGTGTTATAACTTCACCTATCATTGATAAAATCCACTTTCTCCAATTTGTTGACTTGTAAAACTTGAATGCTTGAATGAAAAATTAGGTCTTCATTCCTCTTCCAATTCCCTTTGTAACTTATACACATGAAAGAGGGGAAAAGGTTGTGCCATATAGGGGTTGGTCTAAGTCAAATCATGGTTTTCTATTTCTACCTCCACAATGGCTATTACGATGTAAAAAGAGATCTTACCCTTAGTCGAGCAAAGCATAAATGATAATCAAGTGATAAATTGACAATAGTTGCAACTTACCACTTAGATCTATATTCCTTGATGGATTGAAGTCATTGTACTCATCACCTTCAAGGAGAAAATGATGCTTGGTTTGAATTCCTGCAAGTTTTAGTACTCAAAACAAATAAATATAAAACATGAACAAACTCACATGAAAATATGACATATTGCTAATGTGATGCTTGACTAAAATAATGTTACCATAATTTTGCTCTTGATTGCTCTTAGAATGGTCAATTATGATCTCAATTGCCTTATGATTGCTCCCAAAGTTGCTAGCTTATTGTTAGGATTAAAATGGTGAAAATGAATTGTATTTATATGCAATTCTTTAATTTCCCAAAAATCAAATACCAATAGCCCACAAATGATTTTGGATTTTTAAATGTTAAAATAGTACCACCAACATATTTTAAATTTATCCAAAATAGGTTAGACAAGGGTATTGGGCACCCTAGCCCATACCTATAATTTTGGGGCCTTAATTACCGATAAATGATTATCAAATATTTATTTCTATTTCCACTTCTTATTTTTTTAATATTAATATATATCATGCAAATTAAATACATAATTAGGTCTAAGCACATAGGGGGAGTTATGCCTAGAGTGAAATGTCAAGGGTGAAAACTTATGACTATGAGGAGAAATAAGCACACCATGTGGGTTATGAGTTGGACTACAAAATTATTATTAGAATAACATGTTGTCCCAAATAAATTTAGGTACTTATAGCATCCTTGATAAACTGCAAAATTCAATCATGTCTAGCAATAAATTTAGTTTTAGTCTCAAAATAATCCATAATTATCTTGAGATAAAAGAGATTATTCTTGTAAACCTATACATCATTAAAATATTTGAGAAATTGTTTTGTTAAATTGAATTTACTATCTGAAATATTTGAATAAAGGTTTTTGTTCAAAAGGGAATTTGATACGTATGAACATTTTTCAAGTAGGGTTATTGCATCTCACAAGTGAGAAAAATAATATGGGTTTATTTTCAAGGGTAGTAAATAAATTGCATGATGGAAATCTCTCACGATTGGACATTTAAAAAAATGAAATGTTCTTCCACTTATGAAATTTTACATTTTCTTGTTCAATAAAAAATAAAAAATAGTAATAATGTGAATTCTATGTGTCAAAAACTAGAATATATATTTTGGATCACATACACCTTTCTTAGAATACACTTAATAGTTATTGATTTCTAATGGATTAAAACTCTATGTGCCAATAGATATTACGTTCAGAAGTGGAGAACTTGCAAAAAAGGATGACACATTTAGAAAAAACATACAAGTAAGAACTTCGAATTAATTTTATGTTGAAAATGTTAAATTTATGTTCTGTATTTTAAATTATAGCAAATATTCTATATAGTTTAGACATAATAAATATTACTCTTATGACACAGACATATGATAGGTGAGGACTTGGAATTCCTAAATATTAAGGAGCTGCAACGTCTTGAGAAGAAAATTAGTCTGGGTGCTAGAAAGATTAGCTTAAGAAAGGTAATTATAACAACACTTAAGTTTAGTTTAATATTTAATAGGTTTTCTTAAATATGATTAGTCACATAAACTTAGATTAGTATTATACATACCTCTTTGAATATTTTATTTTCTATGGAAAAAGTATTCAAAATTATAAAATTGTCTTATAGTATGATTCATGCATTATTTCCAATCAAAATTATATTGTCCTATGTGAACATTGCAGGAGGAAATGTCACTAGAGCATATTCAATCTTTGAAAATGAAGGTATCTAATCTAATTTTCTTTCAAAGAAAGTATTATACTTTAATATTTTATTTTAGTATAAATTTTATCATTTTTTATTAATTAAGTAAACAAACACCGTATGTATTATCTAAAATGTGTTACACAAGTCTTTGGATTGTGTAGTATAAGTAGATGTCACACCTATAATTTTATTTTGGCCTGATATTATTCTATATGATATCAAATAAATCTTTCCTTATTGGCTACTTTATCTTACATATTTTTCCTTAATTGTGACAACTAAATTTAAGAGCTTATTTTGATAGGATGAAATTTTAGTACTTCATAGAGCCTAAGCCAAGCATCTTATTCTCTACATAATTTGTATGAGAAGATATTAAAGAAAAAATGACGCAATATGCTTGATGTAGAAATCACATTCTAATGTAAAGTATTTTGACGAAATTATGATCTTATATGATTATAAATTCCCTATGTAGTAGTTTTAAATATACATTCTTAGGTAGAAATATGGCTTGATGCAGAGCATCAAGCAGTGTAGGGAAATCTTGCATTGCCCAAAAAATTGTTTTCCTTAATTTCTTTAGTTGTTTTGAGTTCCATAATGGCACTTAGGGGGTGTAAGACAATCAGGAGTCAGAAAGGGTGAAAAAAGGCCAGTTACTATTTTTAGTAAGTCGGCCTAAATGGGATTGTACGGACCTAAGAATTTTCCCCAAGGAGCAGAACTGAAAAACATTTCCAGTCACGAAAGAATTGGCTCAATACCCTATAGGGTTTGAGAGATATTAAAGTTTATGTCTTGAGAAATTTCTCCAATGTAACTTCAAATTCAAATAGAAAATCTTAGAGGTCCCAAAATAGCTCAAAAAGTTGACGAACTGACCTCTAGTGGGATTCGGCATTGTATATCTTTTCGACAGCTTTCCAACAATATGTTATAATAGCAAATCGGACACCCAGATCAAAAGTTATGGCCCCGTGAAGTTGCCCCACTAAAAAGTGAATTTCGTTAAAATTCCTTCATAGGCCAGAAATCAAATGGCGGGACTTTTGGCACCAAAACAAAAGGGAAAGTTAAACTTTCTAGAACATTTTAGGGCAGTTATTGGGTAAATTAAAAGGGTTAAGTGGGGTTTGTAGAAGGTGGCTCCATTAGTGCAGATTGTGGCTCTGAATAATATATTTTGTTTTCAGAGTTAATTTTGTTGTAATGAATCAAGTCCATGAGGCTGTAGCATGTAATTTTTGAATCTGTAATTTCATTTTCTAAAAATAATTGAAAGTGAGTTATTTTTTTGTCTTGCATCTTTTGTGTTGGTATCTATTGTTGTGATTTGTGTGGGTTTCGGGTGATATGACCCTCATCAAGTGGTATCAAAGCGGGTTCTTCTAAATGCGTAAAAAGATCATTGAACATGAGGAAATTTACACCAACACTTGTGGTTGTGGGTTTCTACGAAAAGTGATTAGAATGCCTCTATGAAAAAATTGTGGAGCTGGAAGAAATCTTACTATACCATAAGAGGGTTTTAAAGCCTTGCAGAGACAAGTTCAAGCACTACAAGAGGAGTTGTGTCAAGGGTTTGAGCTAAGAAGAGGAGATGAAAGTGAAGATGAAGCTGAAAATGAGGAACAATTCAAAGAAGAACAAGAAGCAAAAGATCCAGAGCAAGTTAGATTATTTAAGGCCATCTCTAAGATTGGGAAAAGGTAAAAGATCGATGTTTCTACATTTTCTAGAAATATTAACCCAGAAGAGTTGATTGATTGGATCAATGATATGGAGGAGTACTTTGAGTATGAGGAGGTGGAAGATCCTAAGAGGGTCAAATTTGCAAAGGCCAAGCTAAAGGATCATGCAAATATTTGGTGGAAAGAGGTACAACTAGAAAGAAATCGAAGAGGAAAAGAGAAAATAACAAGATGGGATCATATGGTGGATAAATTAAAAAGAAAGTTCATTCTTGTGGATTATGAGCTAGATTTGTTGAAGAAGATGCAAGGGTTGAAACAAGTGGGAAAATCTGTCAAGGAGTATATAGAAGAATTCTACCATGTCTTGATCAAAATAGGCCATTATGAGGCCAATAAGGAGAAATTTGCCCAGTACATAAATGTCTGGTAAGAAGAGTTGGGTCTGGAAAGAATGTCTACAATTGAAGATGCATATCAGTTTTCTTTGAAGGTAGAAGCAAAGTTGAATAGAATATTTGAAAGTAAGCAAAGAGGTGGGGGTCGTGGTGGAGAGACTAGTGGACGGTCATATGGAGGTTGAAATGTAGATCAAAATAAGGGTGAAGGATCCATTAGCAATTATAACCAAAAAGGAGATAACACCTACTGTCCTCGTGATTTTCAATTAGGAAGAGGAAGATCTGGACGAGGACTGGGAAGAGGACGCTTTCATGGAACCTTTTTCCAGTGTGAAGGACATACAGCCTATGAGTGTCCTCAACATCAAGGAAGGACAAATAGAAGAACTGAGGATAATGCACGAATTGCACATGTAGATGAAGATGTTGAGTCTACACATTCTGAGGATGCAGAAAGAGCAGAGGTTCTTATTAGTAGAAGAGCCTTGTTGAAAGGGGAGAAGGAACCAACTCAAAGGAAGAATTTTTTTTGCACCAGATGTAAGTGTGAAGATAAAGTTTGCAATGTTATTGTTGATTGAGGTAGTGTAATCACGGAAAAATGTCCCCCTAACTTGGCCTTGATTTAGTGTTGTAATATTTCTAACATATTCACATTAGGTCTTGGGCCCTTGTGAATTAAATGGCCTTAATCCTACCTTGTTTAAAGTGTTGTAACACACTTTCACACTTTTCTAGGGTTTAAGTTAATAATTGGGCTTTCTTATACTTTAATTGGCCTTATTTTGCATCCACAACACCCATTTAATGCATCCTTTCGAGGATAATCCTGACACAAACCAGTACCCAATCATAATTCAGGTGTTTCTGGCTTGAATGGCCCACATTTAGTGATCTAGGACTCATTCGCCACCTTGGGCGAATGAGTCCCACCTAAATTTTTTTGGTCCCAATCCTTATTTCACACATTTCTAATAATTTTTAAAAATGGTCCCAAAAATTATGCCCGGTGGGACTTATTCGCCCCCTTGGGTGAATGAGTCCTGTGTGACCCAAAATTAAAATTAATTCAAGTTTTTGGCAAGATTTTATCCTCCTAGATTTGATGTCAACTTGTAGTGTTTTAATTTCAAGAATTTTTGCATAATTGAGTATAAATACAAGTTTCTTTCACTCATTTTACACCTAGCAAGTTGAATAAGAATTCTTATAGCAAGGTTCAGTTTACAAGAGCATTCAAGGGAAGATTATCAAGCATTTTAGAACATGATTCAAACATCAAGCATTATGTCAAATATTTCATCCATCATGTTGGTTTATGAGCTAACAATTGTGATGTAGAGTTTTATGATTCAAGCAAGCATTTCATTCAAGATCTATCACCTTCAAACAAGAGTCAAGATCCACAACCATTGGATCCATATCACACATGCTTGCAACACTTTATTGATAGGGTTTGGTGAGTTGCAACATCTTATTTTGTTCATTCATCCTTCTCCATTACTATTTCATTCTATTTCAAGGTTTGATTACCAAAACAGGGTTTGACCAAGGAAAACCCCTATCCACTAGCCCAACAACATTTTTTCCCTCTCATTTGTGTGTGATTTGCAGGTCTAGGTTGCATATTGTAGGAGTTTATGATGAACTCAAACACCCCAAAATCACTTGTAGGACAAAATTACTTCCACAAGAGAGAAATGGAAGAAATATCATGCTATCATTAAGATGCAAGAATGTCAAACTGAATATGACAAAGTGCATATAAAGCCTTGCTTATATAGGCAAGGTTGAGATGTAGTATTAAATATGATGTTGACATGTGTCATAATCTTATGACATGTGACAACTAACTAACTACTTAGGAAATGATGCTAGATAAGATAAGACTTCTAGAAAAGACAACTCATCCTTTTAGAAGGAAACTTATATCCTAAGCAAACATGTGAACCTATCATCTAGTAAATGATACTTAGGAATATAATTAAATTCCTAAGTAAAATTATGTAAGTGTAATTAAATAATTAATTACACCAACACATATTTCCTGAGTAAGATTGGAGAAAATTTGTCAGATCATTCAAAGTTGTTAAAGTTGTCATCAAGCCTTGGAGAACATTGGAGAAGACCTATAGGTAGCAAATTAGGGTTTCGGATAAAAAAAAACAGGAAGGACAGAACGAACAAAGAAGAGTAGGATCAGACTTTGAAGCTTCAGAAAACCCTAACTGGACTAATTCGCCACTTTTGGCAAATGAGTCCTAGTTTCAGTCAAAATTTAGATTTTTGCAGATTTTGATACCCATTTGGCATATTTTTGTTCACGCACAGAAACCTACATTTTGGACTGATTCACCCAGCTTGGTGAATGAGTCCCACTCAGCATTAAAGTCAAATTTTCTAGTGTTTCAGACCTCCATTCAATCATCTCCAGATTTCCAGGTGCACACATTCTATTCTATAGCTTTTCATTTTGCTTCATTTGCATTTCTAGGTCATTTAGTGTTATTGCATTGAATTATGGTTTAGTGTTCCATCTTGCATTTCATTTATCTTTCCAAGTTCTTACTTGGTGGTGAACCCCTTGTTAATTTGAATTTAGCCCCTAGGATAGCCCTATTGCAATATCTCATTCTCCTTTGCATTGAGATATCTAGGGTTACCCTTGAATGAAATTGAAGAAGTGTGTGTGCTCTATGTCCTCAAACCATACAATAGCACCATACCACTTATTCTACATTTCATTTTGGTGAACCTGCATTTAGAACATCATAATTCTAATTTGGAGTGTATCATCATTCTAGATTTGGCTTGCATTAAGATTTACATTAGTTAATTGGAATTCTAGGGTTTCTAATTTTGCATTAGTGAAAGATCATATAGCTTGAATTTTTGCATCTCATTTCACTAAAAAATAAACAAAATCTGCATTTGCATTTAGGATTCAAGTCATATAGCATAAAAAGCATAAAAAATCAATTAAATTTTTTTGAAAATTTTGAAAACAATCCCTACTAGGACTGAATGAATGAATGTTTTTAATCACGTCCACGAGGTCAAGCAGCCTATGGGACCCACAGATAGCCAGCGAAGAAACCTGAACCCCAGAAAACGTAAAAACCTATGTTTCTTTTTCTTTCTGCATCTTGGATCTTCTACTGTGTATCTTGACCAAAAAATCTGCAAACCCTATTATCTTCTCTTCTTCAAACAGATCAGCCAAGTTGTTCCCTTTTAATGTCTTAATATAATTGATCCGGATGTCCTTGTAAGCCGAACATTCCCTGATGTAGTGCCATTCTGTCTCAACCACTTCTTGAGTGCAATATCTACACCTTCTGTCTGCCCACTCCTCTTTAGGTATCATCCATCTTCCGGTCTCACATCTAAGCTGGTGCGAACTTGTTCTTATATGAGCTATCAACATTTTTTCTTTCCATTTTATTTCCATTCCGATGTAGGTATTTTGTGTATGGTCATGTGTAGGGTTAAAATGTTTTGACATAGTATTCCTTCTTCCTCCCAAGTGGCCCTTTCCACATGCTTTCTTTGAACTTTCCTTGCACATACCTTTTTATTTCCCTATTGTTATTTGGACACTCACTTATGCTAATACCCCACTTGCTCATCCATTTGATATTCTGTTTCATCCACGTGCTCTTTCTTCTATCTAATTTTTCATTTGCTGCCATTTTTGGCCAGCGATGAGTCTCCATGTTATCTAGTCTTCTTAGATAGCTTAGCAACCGAAACATAGCAGATGCTTTAACAGGGAAAGCCCCAACCTCAACTAGAAAAATCTCATAAGGGATAGTAGATTTAATCCTGAGACTATGTGTGATTAAATGTTTTTGTAATCTCTCTATTTGTCTTCCAATCCCATTCGCCACCTTGGGAGAATCAATCCCTGTGCACATTCTGAAATGCATTTTCTAGCATTCAAAGTTTTGTTTCTGAGTTTCTATTTGCTATTATCAACTTTCTATTTCAGTTTCTAGAATTTCTATAATAGTCATTTTATTGTTCTTAGCTTATATTGCATTTGCATCCAATTTGCATTAAGTATCCCTTGTATGAGTATTTGGTGTCTTATTGCTAATATTGTAGTGAGACGAAGTTCAAGACACATGTCATCCCGCGATAGCACAATCATTGTGGATCTTGGGTTATCTAGCTCTTTCACTCCTAGTATTGACACTAGTACACTAGGTGTGGACCATACCCTCAACAACTCTTTGCCTTCAAGTAGTGTAATGTATGTTGAAACAAGGAATGATAGTATCCCATAAGAAAACATAATTCAAATTCATGAAGACTTAGCAAACCTACAATATCAAGTGCAAAATGAAAACATTTCAACTACTTCCATCCCTACTATAGATAACATTCATCGCATGCTTGAAAGTGAAGATGGACTTGACCTTGTGAAAAACATAGTTCAAATCTTTGGAAAACATCTCACCTCAACCACTAGTTGTCTTTTACCTACAAGCAATGTCACAAGCCAAGTAGGAACTCAAATTCCTCCTCTTACAACAATTGCTTCAATACCTACCTACACCAACCCTCAAGTCACAATAACAATGCAAACAACTAGTAATGTGATTCCTTGAGTATTTCTGCTAGCATCCCTAGTACCTTTCTGGCATCACATGTAGAAACTCGTTTTCTCACGATTTCAGAACTGATTGTTTTTGCTTGTTTTTGAGTGTTTTTGATTTTTTTGTGGTTTTTGCTCATGAAGATATTGGTGCGATTTTGAAAGAAAATGCTTGCAAAATTTAAATAAAATATTACAGTGTGAAATATGATGGAATCTAATTGATATATTGATGCCAGAATATTTATTGTTCTTCCAAACTGATTACATCTATGATCGGACAACATGCATAGTAAAAAGCAATAACATTTATCCAGAAAATCTGGTTATTGCAGCCGCCAAGATTGGTGAAGATTGAGTACGGTAGACCTCAGAAGAGCATTCTCCAGCCTCGAGATTGGTGCAGGCTATCCCAGAGATCAAGGCGTCCCACCCTATGACAGAAGAAGACCAAAAAGCAAGGCGTCCAAGCTTGTGGAAGAAGTACGGCCCTAAACCAGCAATGCATAAATCTATACCACCTTGGGAAATGTGCCAGATGTATATCAAACCCAGCCGCTCAAGAATATCACTATCTCTGGACAATTATTGAATCAAACCCTAAATAATAACTACACAATGAACTCTATAATAACTTCTGAATGAAGCTATTCAATTGCAGGCAATAAATTAGCTGATATTTCACAGCCTCTGAATTGCAAACACTGAAGATGGCTCGTTCTCCAATGCAGGCGACAACTGAAACCCTTGGCTTCGTTCTCTAAAAAAGAAATTGGCTAAAATCATTTTTCATATCATAATGAATGAAGTTCTCTCAAAGAAAATTTATATCTTCTCAATTGGGTCGATTTCCTTCAAAAAAGTATCATTTAAATAAAACTTGAATTTCACTTTTAATATTTCAATAGTTTGGATGCCCTTTTAATTATAATAATTAATTAAAAGGTGGCCCCTTCATGATGGTCGACCCCCTTCAAAAAGTCACTTAAGTTATAATATTAAATTATATTATAACTTTATAATATAAGCTTCAATTAAATTAATATTTATTTTGGCAAATAAATATTAATATCTCTTCAATAGAAGTCCAAATGACAAACCGTCTAAAGCCGGATGATAAGTGACTGAATTTGCATATGACTAGACCATACTGCTAAAAATAGCAGGGGTGCTCTGCTAAGTGTCTCCACTTACTAAAAATAGTAAGTCAAGCAAATGATGTCCAAAAGACCCCGAACGAAAGCCAAACTGACTGATTCTGATAACTGAAGCCAAACCATGCCTCAACAAGACCCTCTATCCACCCTATCAGCCTACGAGGGCCACATAATAGGCTAATCTCAAGAACTGAGAGATGTCAACTGGAAGGGTACATTACATCACACGTCATATCTCCTACCACTTTACCATCTATAAGCATTCCATTCACTTTCCCTTCGAACACATACACCCCTTCACCTTTCACAATTCCATCTCATAACACAAGAAATGGTCCTCTCATAAACCAACTTTTCCAAACCGGTTCATCCCTTCAAAAACAAATTTCCACCATCAACCAAAATCAAAATGGCCCACCCACATATTATGTCAAAAGTAGTCCATTGTCCTTAGAGATATTGTGAACATTGATGCCACAAGGCGTAGAGGTTCCTAGATTCGAGAAATATGGAGGAAAGGGAGATCCTTCTAACCATGTTAATTCTTATACTGCCTTATGTAGTGATTTTATCCTTGATGATAAACTCTTGGCTAAGATTTTCCCTAGGTCCTTGAAGGATACTGCCTTGGAGTGGTTTTCTTCTTTACTGAACAACTCAATTCGTTTATTTAATGAACTTGTTGAGGCATTTTTTAACCATTTCCAAGTGCATATGACCCCTAAGATAACCTTGGACGATTTGATGAGATGCAAGCAAAAAGAAGAAGAAAAATAATTGACTTTATCTCACGCTATCAATCACTTTATTCCCAAATCGATGTCAAGGTTCTTGATCCTCACCTTCAAAAGATGTTCATAGAAAATTTTCAAAGTAAGATCCAAGACAAGCTTACCATGATGAAATTCTCATCCTTTATGCACTTGTGTACTACCCTCTGTGATTATCAAAATTCGGTTAGTAGTCGAAATACAAAGTCCACTTCAAACCAAACTGAGAAGTCCAAGTCCACAAACCAACATAATTCCCAACCTTTTAGGAAATAGAATAAAGGGTTCCTTCAATTCAATCCCCCTCAACAAACAACTCAAAATGTCAATAACCAAGTAGCTGATGTTAAAGCCACAATACCCTTTAGCTACGAGGACCGGAAAAGAAAATTCACTCCCTTACCCAATATCCTTCATAGCACAATGTCACAACTCATAGAACAAAAGATTATTACCCTACCCCCTGTTAAAACACTCAATCCTAGTAAACCATTAGCCGCAAGCTATAAACCAAACTCTTACTACCTTTATCACCAACAAAATGGACATGACACAAAACATTCTAAGCGTCTTAAACATCTTTTCCACAACCTCATTGATTCTGGTCGTCTTTCCATTGGAGGTGTTAGTTATCAAGGAAATAAGTCTATCACCCCTCCTAACCAAAACTTGCAAATTTTTACCAACCCTGTGCCTAATCATAACATTTCATTTGTCAAAGCTAGCGAAACTACAAATAATGATGTGATGAATGTTGATATGGATGATGATAACAATGATTCTATTCAACATGATTCTATAGATAATGATCCTATGGATGACATGGTAGGAGTGATAGATGTCATTCCTCGTAAGGGCCAAACTAAAAAACCTCTTGACATTGCTTTCTCCTCTAAGGATATACTTAAACATGCACCCAATGGTCCTCTTTACATAGCCGGCAGAATCTATGACAAGCCCACTAATGGGATACTAATAGATCCCGCCTATGGAGAGAATGTGACCACCAAGGAATTCTTAGTTTTGCATGAGCTCTATCAAGATATATATGATAAATTGAAAGCATGGATCAAGATGTATAATGGTTTTGCTTGCCCTACAATGGGATCAATCACCTTACCATTCCAAATAGGACTGAAAAAATTAGATATTTTATTCTCCATCATCTCGCAGTTGGACCAATTTCATGTGAAGCAAGGCTATCCATGGCTTTGCTCCATGAAGTTTGTCCCTCTGGTTGTGCATAAATGCTTAAAGTTTTCCTTTGACAATAAATTTTTCACCATCCATCATAGTGGCTTTAACCCGTTGTCCTCTAAAGGTAACTTTTCCTTAGATTTCTTTTGGCCCAAGCCCATAGAACCCATAAAACCATGAGAAGACTTATTTTTATTGTCCTATCAAAAGTTCAAGGCAAAGAAAATAGAAGAACTATCCCTTTGAAACATGTCCTCACCCACCACCGATCTTACCATTCTAGATGAAGCCATGATTGAGCCTAAAGAAATTCTAAATAACCAAGACCAACCTAAAACTAAACCTTCACCTACTTCCTACAAACGACAAAGAGATAACGAAAACAATCCCATCACACCTAGAATAAAACAAGTTTACAAAGTCAAAGAGAAAGTGGTTGAACAATGTCCCGTGGTTCCTTCCATTCCTACCCTTAGGGAAGAAAAGAAACCTACAGTTGATCAACCCACTCCTACACAAAGGCAACTTGAAAACAAAACTAAAACAAATAGAGGTGTTAGAGAGCGTAGGAATAGACGTCATGCCCTTGCTCGCAGGTTACATGAAGAATTAAACAAATAAAATCAAAATCCAAACTTGACTGAAGCAATGCATGATGACTCTACTCTTTCCCCAAAACAAAACAATCCAATACAACAACCACAACAAGAGTTGAAGCCTTCTTTTGACATTACCATTCAACCTCCGGTTGTAATTAACTTAGATGATGATGACGAGGTTGCTAAAATTGATTAAGAGGTGCATAATGAATTGAATACATTGTTCTCCTCTTCCATGAGGTTAAATGATAATTCTCCTAAGAAGACTGTTGAACCTGGTACTAGTCCTAGTTCGGAATTCGCTATTGTCCCTTTGGCTAGTTGCCTACCTTTGGTATACAATGAACATGATTGGGAAGCAGATGACCTACTTTAGGTTGAATCACATGTGCCTTACTAGTCTTTTGTATTATTTCTTTTTCATTTTCTTTTGAGTGATTGCATGTGCGTAATGTGATCCCCTATAATGTTTTGTTTGATGTCCCTCTCTTTGTGGCATTCCTCTATTTGTACCTCCATTCTTCTTTATGTTGTAAATCTTTTATCTTTTTCCTTTTTTTCCTTTTATCTTTTGCATTTGTCTTGTGTTTTCCTTTTGGGGATGACACAAGGCGTCAAGACATTCATGTCTTTTCCATGTTGACCCAAAAAAAAATTCTTTATCAGTTTCATTTGTCTTGTGTTTTCCTTTCAGAGATGATGCAAGGCATCCAGACATTCATGTCTCTTCCATGTTGACCCGAAAGGTTTTTTTGTTTTCGCTCTCTTTGTGGCATTCTTTCAGTTCTATGTGTATTTGGGGAATGATGACAGTTTCAAGCTCTATAAAAATATTGTAGCATGAACATACCAACCAAAAATCCATAGATCCCTTATGTGTTTGGATTTTTATTTTTGGGGGCAACCCCTCTCTTTTCCTTTTCTCTTGCATGGCGTAACTTTACTCGGAAACATATGACTTGGCATAGGGCTTTCCAAGTTAGCTCTCAGGTCTTCATTATTACTTACATTTACATTTTCTACTTTAAAGTAATTGCTCACAACATGGTGTTTAGAAATTTCTTTAAAGTGGCGGCATACATTGGCATTATTCTTTTTCATTTCTCTTTTTCATGGTTCATAGTGTAGTCTTCTTACTTTATACGATTTTTTTTTCACTTTTTGGATGACATTGGGTGTGATGTATTTCAAGAGTTTGATCTATCTTAGCATATAACATTCCTCTTAGTGGCTTGATGAAGCACACTGCATCCCCTAAGTTGTGAATCTTCTATTATTTGATTGGTCCTCTCTTGGAGACATTAGGCACAATGTTCCCTAAGTTAAAGACCTCACATGAATTAATCAAGACTCCCTTGAACATTCCTCATTGTTGCATTTGTATTTTTCAATTATATGGCCACCTTGTATAACATAGCTTACATGCCTATTGAGCCATCTTGTTTGTTCATGAGTTCTAATCATACAAAGTTGTGCTTGCCTCATGAAGTCAAAAATCATTTTTTACGTGGCACCTTATCAAAGTTATCAAGAGGTATAACTTTGGTATGGTTTGACGGGAAGCCGAACAAGGGCATGACTTTTCCTTAGCCACTCGCATGTGTGTGTGAGAGCATACCGACCGTGTGTGCATGTGTCTCACCTCCATGGAATTCTCACCCAACGGATAGCCTGAAGTTTCGTTGCCTCAGAGTGAGTATGCATTTTTCGAACAAATAGCCTAGATCTGATCTACATCTCATTGGAAAAATGGTCGAAGCTTGATCCACCCCTTTTCCTTTTCATTTTGTTTCATTTTATTTATGTCTTTGATAGTGCATGCTTGTACCTTGTTGCTGCTCTTTATATCATTTTCATGTGTTCTTTTATGCCCATGATAGTTTGCCATAGGACCTTGGTCCTAGGGGCTTGCACAACCCTTTTGATCATGGTCATCTTATCTTACTAGCATTGGTTAATTTGAACCCCTCTTGGTCACGGTTGTCCTATCTAGTTGGCGTTGTTGCATTTGGTCTACTTTAGTGTGAGTTTGAAGCAAGTTCATCCTCTCACTAAAGTGGGGGCTAGATGTAATGACAGAAAAAGGCCCCCTAACTTGGCCTTGATTTAGTGTTGTAATATGTCTAACATATTCACATTAGGAATTAGGCCTTTGTGAACTAAATGACCTTAATCCTACATTTTTTAAAGTGTCGTAACACACTTTCACACTTTTCTAGGGTTTTATTTAATAATTGGGCTTTCTTATGCTTTAGTTGGCCTTATTTTGCATCCACAAGCCCCATTTAATGCATCTTTTCGACGACAATCTTGACACAAACCAGTACCCAATCATAATTTAGGTGTTTCAGGCTTGAATGGCCCAGATTTAGCTATTTGGGACTTATTCGCCACCTTGGGCGAATGAGTCCCACCTAAATTTTTTTGGTCTCGATCCTGATTTCAACCTTTCTAAGCATTTTTAAAAATGGTCCCAAAAGTTATGCATAGTGGGACTCATTCATCACCTTGGGTGAATGAGTCCCATGTGACCCAAAATTAAAATTAAGGGTATGTGCAGGATCATCATGGAAAAAATAGGCCCTTAAGTGGCAAAAAAAGTAGAAAAATTAGAGTTAGGCAACTTGACGTAAAAATTTGAATAAGTTATCTATATTATTTCAAAAATGTGTAAGAATAGAATTTGTAGGAAATTGAATGTGGTTTCTAAACTACTAGGTTTATTTTCAAAAAAACAAATCTATTTGATGAAAATTTTAAATTTCAATGCAGTAGTACTTAAATTTGATGCAGGAGCATCTAGTGGTGTAAGTGCAAGCTTGCATCACCCAAAAATAGTTAAATTTCAAGTTTCTCGGTTATTAGATGTTTTTACATTTTTGGATACCCTTTTCATCATAATGAAATTCCTAATTTACAGTTTCTATTTTTTGTTCCTGGGTTGAAAGATATTGCAATTTTAGTTTCCCATATTTGCACCTAAAAATCTTCTGAGTTAGATTTGAGGCACTTAGAGTTCATGGAACGGCCCCAAAACTTTCTGAAATTGGCGTAGCAATTTCGAGCGCGTTATTACTTCGAGACCTTTCCAACGGTTCAAACGGTTCGCGAATCGGAGTCCTGGATCAAAAGTTATGGCCCCGGGAAGTTGGCGCACTTTCTAGAAGATACAATTGCAAATGCTCTTTTAAAATTTGAACTTCATGTTGTAAATTTTTGGCGCCAAACCACCTAAACTCAAATTTGAATGTTGTTTTGACTCCAAACTAATGAGGAGCTCTATTTATAGGCGGGTTTCTAATTTTTGGGTAACTTTTTGGGGACAAGCTCGCATATTGCGAAAAGGTTATTCTGTAGCTTTATGTAACTTGCATGTGTTGTAGAACTTGGGGATTTGAGATCCTTTGCATGTAAGAAGCTCCATTTTCTAAATAATAAAATTATTCTCTTATTTGTGGGTTATTTTCTAAGTCTCGGGCTGCGCTCTCATCAAAATTTCAGGGAAATAATAAGAAGTAGGTGTCTGTCTAACCACCCTAACCACAATAAAATGATAATATTTTTTTATAAGATTTTATATATAGGTAGAGGACTCATGTCCCAGTGTGATCCATATTTTTTTGTAATTTTTTTCCAAGTAAATAATTAATTATGATTTTTTTATTAAAACTTTTAAAAAATATAAAAACTCGTGTCTAACCACTTTAACTTGGTCAAAACTTCATAAAATTTATTTTTCTTTTTTTAATCCTATATTATGTGAAGCATAGAATGTGATCAATGTTTCAGATTCAAAAAATGTGATACCGTTTGAAAGCTATAGATGTTTTTCAATCAACCTATCAATCAGGACTTTAGTCGTAATTCAAATAGAAAATAAATAATAATTATTTAATAAATTCAAAATAAAGAATAATTTATATTGGTGGAAAGCTAAGAATCTCCTTTAAAAACCCTTTTTGTTTCATCAATTTTGGGTAAAAAAAATCGTCAGATAGATACTCTATATATACCCATCATATTGCCACTTTTTGGCCCATTATGATCTTGCACATACCCTTAATTCAAATTTTTGGTGGGATTTTATCCTCCTAGATCTGATGTCAACTTGTAGTGTTGTAATTTCAAGAATTTTTGCATAATTGAGTATAAATACAAGTTTCTTTCACTCATTTTACACCTAGCAAGTTGAATGAGCATTCTTATTGCAAGGTTCAGTTTACAAGAGCATTCGAGGGCAGATTAACAAGCATTTAAGAGTAGCATTCAAACATCAGGCATCATGTCAAAGATTTCATGCATCATATTTGTTTTTGAGCTAACAATTGTGATGTAGGGTTTTATGATTCAATCAAGCATTTCATTGAAGATCTATTACCTTCAAGCAAGAGTCAAGATCCACATCCATTGGAGCCATCTCACACATGTTTGCAGCACTTCATTGATAGGGTTTGGTGAGTTGCAACATCTTATTTTGTTCATTCATCATTCTCCATTACTATTTCATTCTATTTCAAGGTTTGATTACCAAAATGGGGTTTGACCAAGGAAAGCCCCTATCGACTAACCCAACAACATTTTTTTCCCTCTCCTTTGTGTGTGATTTTCTAGTCTAGGTTGCAGATTTCCTAAGGAGGAAGATTGGAGAAAAGTTTTTAAATCATTCAAAGTTGTTAAAGTTGTCATCAAGCCTTGGAGAACATTAGAGAAGACCTACAGGTTGCAAATCAGGGTTTCAGATCCGGAAATCAATTAGGAAGGACAGAGCAGAAAGAGAAGAGTAAGATCAAACTTTGAAGCTTTAGAAAACCTTAATTGAACTGATTCACCACTTCTGGCGAATGAGTCCCAGTTTCATTCAAAATTCAAATATTTGTACATTCGGATACCCATTTGGCAGATTCTTGTTCCCACACAGAAACCTGGATTTTGGACTAATTCACCCAACTTGGCGAATGAGTCCCACTCAGCATTAAAGTTAGATTTACTAATGTTCTGGACCTCCATTCAATCATCTCCATATTTTCAAGTGCACACATTCAATTCTCTAGCTTTTCATTTTGTTTCATTTGCACTTCTAGGTCATTTAGTGTTACTTTGCATTAAATTAGGGTTTAGTGTTGCATCTTGCATTTCATTTATCTTTCCAAGTTTTTACTTGGTGGTGAACCCCTTATTAGTTTGCATTTAGCCCCTAGAACAACCCTATTGCAAGATCCCATTCTCCTTTGTATTGAGATCTCTAGGGTTACCCTTGAATGAAATAAGAGAAGTGGGTGTGCTCTATGTCCTCAAACCATACGATAGCACCATATCACTTTTACAACATTTGAAGTAGTACTAATAACCTTGTTTCAGAAGACATGCTTAGTAAGTTGCGGTTGGAGAGGAGAAGGCATCTGAATCCATACCGGATTGCTTGGTTGTAGAAGGACCATAAAGCTTTGGTAAATGAACAATGTTTGGTAAAGTTCAAGATTGGAAATTACCATGATGAGGAATTGTGTGATATTATGCCTATGAATGTTTGTCATATGTTGTTAGGCGGACCATGGAAGTTTGATCATCGAGTAGTACATGATGGACATGCCAACACCTATTCTTTGACAAAGGATGGAGTTCATCATAAGTTGAAGACCTTGAAAGAGGAAGAGGAAAAGGAATGCAATAGTCCAAGAATTTGTTTGATTGATGGAAGAAAGTTCCTAGAAGGTATGAGGCATGAGCATATGTTTTTTACATTGATCCCTAGAGTTGATAAAGAAGATACTAATGAGGTACCTATAGAGGTTTCAGATAGGTTGAATGAGTTTCAAGATTGTTTCTAATAACGTACCTGAAGGTTTACCTCCAGTAAGAAAGATTATTCATCAGATGGACCTGATTGTTGTAGCCAGTTTTCCAAATAAGGAAGCTCATCATATGACTCTAGCGGAGAGTGAAGAGTTGAACAAACAAATGCAAGAGTTATTGTAGAAGGGATTGATCAGACAATGTTTGAGTCCATGTGTAGTAACTGTAGTACTAGCACCAAAGAAGGATGGGGAATGGAGGATGTGTACAAATTCTAGAGCCATCAACAAGATCACCATAAAGTATAGATTTCCCTTGCTGAGAATGGATGACATTATGGATTTTTTTAGCGGAGTTGAGTACTTCACGAAGATAGATTTGAAGAGTGTGTTGGCGTTTCAATTCACACCTCTAGAATGTAGATTAGAAACGGATAGTTGTGCACAGATAAATTGTTCTTCGAATTAGGAGGGGAAGCTCCCTCTTTGCTGATGTTGTTCAAGAAAGTAAATTTAAACTAATTTTCCTATCTTTTTGGTTCAGCTAAGAGCACAAGGTTATAAAACTCAAGCGTTGTAGCTGAGATTTTCTATTTTGGAATTTCAACTACGACTAGCCTACTCTAATCACATTTCCAATTTCTCAAGTAAACGCAGAACAAAAGAATTAGAAGTGGATAAAGTTTGATTCTCTGACAAAACACTTAGATAAACTCTTCTTCCAACAAGCATCTACTTACTTTGAATGCAAGCTAAAATGGAGATCATATAAGCATAACACAACAAACAAAAATTTGAGACATTATATGAGGGCAAAATAGGCACAAAACTTTATTTCTCAAATCTCAAGAACAAATATTACACAAGACACCAAACACAAGAACTGAAAAATAACTTGCAGCTAAAGAGGCATGCAAGCTTGGTCTTACACAAAGTGAACTGACACTGAATAATAACTTGTAGCATTACAGGCTTGCAATTTTCTATCCCAAGCATGGTTAAGAAAATAATGGGCAAGGTTGACCTTGTTTATACACAAGCAGAGTAGTAGGGAACCCTAAAATCTCCTTGCCTTTACAACTAAGACTTGCCAACATGCAAGCTTTATTTCTAAAACTAAACAAGATAAAAATCTAACCACCTATGAAAGCATAAAAATTAGGGAAAGCCAACTATTACAACTTGTTTTCTTTCTCTTCTTCAAAGAGTGAATAAGAATTGAGACAAGAATAGAAAGAAAGTTGGAAAAAAGTTTCTAGATGATCGCTTTAAACCTCGTCCATATCCGCCAAAAAACTGATTTGTTTCTTGATTTTAAGTGGAGAATGCTGCTGAAAATAGAATGTTGATTTTCCTTGAAAAAACAATTTATTTGGAAAAAGTTGGGACATGGGTTTTGTAGAAAATCACATTCCGGAGAAACCCAAATGCTCGAAAACTGAAAAAGCTAAATCCATCCTAAAAAAGCAGCCAAAAATTAGTTTCTAGAAGAGGGAAAAGTTTCTCAATGTTGAAGAGGATGAAAAAGTGGAGAGACCCATGTGATAAGAAACAAAAAAAGTTGAGTGGCTATTTTGAAAAAGTAACATCCTAGAAGTTTGGAGCCAGAAAAAGCATTCTTCTTTGCTCATTGATCTCGAAACCACAAAGAACACCGAAAAAGCATGTTGTTTGGGTCTTCAAATCTTCGTTGAGAGAAAAGAGAAAATATTCTTGCTCTGGACGCCAACCTTCAAAAAGTGAATAATGGAAGGCAGAGACATCTTAAATAAGTTGAGGTTTGAGAAAATTTGCTTTCTTTTTGCTTCAAAACTTTCAAAGTCTATCATGAGTAGGTGCATCGAACTTGGACACTTTTTTGATGTTGAAAGATAAAACATGGAAAAATTGACTAAGGCATTGAGCCTTGGGCACCAATCTTCTCTTGGGGCACCTTTCCTCTCTAAACTTAGCAAATTTTCTTGAAATTTCAACTTTTTGCTTGATTTTGACTTCCTTTTGACTTTGATTTCTAGATGCTCAGAGAATCCTGTGATCTGACGAAGTGATCCATCATAGAGCTTGACTAATTCTGAGAAGATTATCCTAGAGGTAATTTCTGACAAAACATTTCATTTGATGCTTCAAAATCATGGGTGCCTATCTCCTCCTGGGGCACCCAGCAAAACCAGTGTTTTTCTTAAAATTTCAACTTTTTGTATTTTCTCATCTCCAAATGAATTTGCAATTCTGGGAGCTAGACCATCCCGATGATCTAGCTATCAAATTCACTGAATAGCTTGTTGAATTCTAAAGAGGGTGCTCTAGATGTAACATCACCTGAAAAGTTGATTTGGGGCCTCAAAAGCTTGGGCGCCCCTGGCTTTCTAATCCTCTAATGAATTGCCAATTCTGGATGATTCAGAAGTCTAACGAATTGATGGTTGGACTCGCTGGATAACTCGGAGGATTCTAAAGGAGGTCTCTTGGGAATGATATTTCCTGAAAGCTGAATTTAGGGGGTCAAAAGCTTGGGCGTCCCTCACTAGCTGGGGCGCCCAACTCCTCCAGAATTAGAATTTATTTTGAGATTTTCAACTTTTCCTTTGATTTCTTCATTTTGCTCAATTTCATCCTTCTATTTTGTCTTCGGAATCTGGTGACTGCCAACTTTGATGGACTTGCCGTTGATTGTGTTAAAGAGCTTGATCAAGACTAGAGAAGTCATGTTGGGGACGACAACTGCAAATTTGACCATTTGATACCCCAAAAGCTTGGGCACCTATCTCCTCCTGGGGCACCCAAGATCTCAATACTTAGTCATTTTTCTTTAGTTTTCAACTTTGAAGCTTGAGACCTCATGTTATGCATTTTGTTCATTCTGAGTTTGCCGATAGCTGACGAATATGATGATCATGCCAAGATATTCACTGTGAAGCTAGAAGAATTCTGAAGAGATTGAGCATATTTGCAAACCCTAACTACTAGATTTGAGCCTCCAAAACCCTAGGTTCCTATCTTCTTCTAGGGTGCCCAAGTTTTCCAGATAGAATATTTTCTGATGATTTCATGGTTTGCATTTTGCTTCTTGGTTGAGACATCTCCGTTTGATCTCAAATTCTGGATGATTGATTGATTGGATGATTGTACTGACAGACTTACTGCAAAGTTAAGAAGATTCTAATCAACATTGTCTGAGAGCACAAACCCTAATTTCATCATTTGATGCCTTGAAAAGCTAGGCGCCTATCTCCTTCTGGGGCGCCCATGGCTAGCAGATTTAGTTTTTATTTTTTCAATTTTCAATTTTTCCCTTTGTTCGACGTACTTGCCTTTGTCTCGCTTGTTGGATATGAGAAATTTTCTAAGGCATGAGTGTTTGGGAACCTACATTGAGCTGGGGTGCCTGGAGTCTCCAGACTTAGCCAAAATTTTGTATTTTTCAGCCTTCACAACTCCCCTTCTCTATTATTCTTTCTGCATGCACATCCATCGTTTCTCATCTTCTGTTCAATGTTCGAATGTGTAAATCTAACACCTGGCAGCTAATTGACCTCCATTAATGACTTTGGAGCTCCCGAAACGCCTTCTAAAAAAGCAGAGTAAACCCACTAGGGAAAAACTATCCTTTTGTGATTCTGACTGCACCAGCTTGATGAGGAAGTATTTTCGACAAATCAAAATCAGTTTGAACCCTAACAGCCAAACTTTCTATTTTTAGAAAATTTTGCCAGCATCCATTTCAAAAGAAACCCATAAAAAGGTTCTATTTTTAGAAATTTTATGTGATGAGCCTAGCCTAAGCTGACTCAAAAACTCTTCTTTGTTCCCTTGAAATTTTGTCAAACAATTCGAATGCAAACTTTAAGCTTGCTTTCCTGAGACTATAATCTGATGGTATGCTTGAAAAGTATCGATAAAGTGCTTCCAATGCTTATGAGTCAACACTACAATGTTTAAATTATCATCTAGATGCACCAATGAATTATTTTCATCTTATACAATGCTCATATAGGACTTAAAAATGCAAACTAATCATCTATAGCCAACTTGCATTTTAACAAACAGTTGTTATGCATACTAATATGTCATTCAAAATGAATATTACAATCATGTATGGTTCCTCAAGGATGATATTCTTATTGAAATGTAGTCTTCCATTGCAAAGCTTAACACGAGTTGCCAAGACTCTTGGCTTACACAATGATCATCAAATCTGATTGAGCAATGGGCTCCTACAGTAATCATGCACCTACAGCAGCAAACTAATGCCAATCTTATGCCACTACAATGACTGATGAATACAATGCTTCTAATGACTGAAAATGCAATACATACATGCTGATTACATTGATAAATAGTTGAAATGTAATGACTGATATGAAAACCTGGAGATGGATGGCTGCCATGAAGAATAATTCGATTCTCCCCTAATACAATGAAAATACCTCCAATAATGAAGCGCCCAGGTGTCTCATCAGCTGGCAATGCTCTATGAATTTTATCAGATTTTATTTCTCCCTTTTTGCTTGGAATCGCTGCTCCTAATCTTGGCCGCCCCTATTTCTATGCTCAGATTTTTTGTATTAATTAATGTGCAGCTTCAATGTCCTTAGGCAGCAAACACAATCAAAAATTCCTCACCCATAAAGCACCAACACCTCCCAGCAATAATGAATCAAAGTGAAGCCCTTATATGCAAAATCGTGGCTGCAAGAGATGACTGTAATCAAAATATCAGACCCTTATAACAACTGATGACTGATGCATATAATCCTCTAATGACCCAATTGAACTAGCTCATGAATCACCCAAGTTCTCCAATGAAGCACAAGTGAAAGGACTGAATTATCCCCTCCTCAATTGCAACCCTTCTAGAGATCTTTCACTCCCTCAGTTATGCTATCAATAGGAAGTTTTCGTTTCCTATGATCAAAGAAGAAAAACTACAAAAGCCCTAGGCTCCACAATAAAAATCAATCAAAATAATATTCATCAATTGGATGTTGAGAATGAGCTCTTACCTCTCTTTTTATTCTTTCCTTAGGAGAGCTCAAACACCTTCCTGGCCAATGTGGGATAAAAGATTTATTCCCACATTAAATTATTCACTTAACGCACTTTAATATATTAAAGTGACTTTATTATTATAAAGTTATTTTATAACTTTATAATAATATTAAAATATTAAATAAATCACTTAAGTCACTTAAACTTTAATATCTCTTGATGTACTTGTTTGATTGCTAAGCCGTCTGAGCCCGGAGTCGACTCTCCCTATTCTCCATGTGATCGGATGCCCGTCTAAAAATAGAAACCCTGAACAATGACTTACTATAAATAGTAAGTATGTGAAACTGAGTCTAGAAACAATTGCAAAGGCCCAATCAAGGTCGACACTGCCAATATGCTTTGCTCAGGTGTCTTTCTATTAATAGGAACCCTGACTCTCCCAAAATAGTAACTTACTATAAATAGTAAGTGTGCCAATCTGAGTCAAATAACCTGGGCAAAGGCCAAAACCTAAATCCAACTGAAGAGTATGTCTCTAGTCACTGAGTAACTGCCACATGGGACCCTCTATCCAAACATACTAGCCTACAAGGGTCAGGAATAGGCTAAATCCACCAAACTCTGATGCTCGCAAAATGGGGACATTACAGTTTCTAAAAATAGCAATTTTCCTAAAAGGTAGGGTTGAAAAATTGTGATCTGGGTTTTGTAGACTTGGTCGCTCTAAGCAAACCCAGATCATGAGATTTGGAAAATTTCAAGCTTTTTCCCCTCATGCAAGACATGTAAACCCCAATTTTGACCTTTTTTTACTATTTTGACAAGACTTTTACTCATTTCTTCTAAATCCCTAAGTGTAGCAAAAATTTTAATTGGGGGTACAACATTTGGCTCTGTCTGGTGACCATGGCGGATACTTATGGCATAGGAGAACTAAAAAATCTCTAGATTTTTTAGCATAGACCAGTGCCTTATCGACTGGGTATCAGAGTCAACATCATTTCCTAATCACCTAATTGCAAGACTTCCTAGAATCACCTAATAGTTGGACTTACCTAAAAATCACCTAAAACACGATGAAACTGTTACGAAAAGGGAAAACACAACATAACGATCACATTACATAAAGGAAAGCACATCACGAAAATAAAAGAAAATTACTCAATCCCCGAAGGATGTCATTTCTACCTAAAAGGATTTACTTCTCTTCTCCTGGGTATCGCAAGAGACAAATCTTTCGGGATGAAGATTCTCATATCTTCATACATCTAGGCAAAGGCACCTTGACAAAAGACAGAATATGGCTCAAGGAAGCAGGTACCACAGAGTCACCAACTTTGTTGTCATTCATCTTCGGGATGTCTCTATTGTCAATCTTGGGGATGTCTTTGTTGTCAATCTTTGGGATATCTCTATTATCGAACTCTTCAAACCAATCGATCGCGTTCCACACCCAATTTCTATAATGTCGTAGATGATCCTTTCTGACTTGGAAATATCCTTTGATTGGCTCATTGATCAATTGCACATCCCCTTTAACACATAGGACCATAGTTTACATAATCGCCAGTTAATCGGCGAGTAGACGATTAATCGCCAGATTTGCATGAAAACGAGTAAATCCTGCCTTTACTCGCCAAAATGAACAGTACAAATAATCGCCAGTTTGCTGTGCTTACTCGCCATGGAAAAATGGCGATTAATCGTCGGTTTTTTTTCAATAATCGTAATAAATGTAAAACATGTTTTTTCTGGCTAATTTACGCGCGAAAACGGCTGTCATTTCACCCGTTTTTTTCACGTTTTTCTTATTTAAACCCTCGTTTTCACTTATTCTTTCACACCCGCATTTTGACTATCAATTTTAGCGCGTTTCTGGCTTCGAAATCCGCGCGACTTGCAGGTTTGGCATTGCGATTTGCAGAAGTGCGATGGCTACAGGTTAGGGTTTTCATATTTTGTTCTCAGACGTATTTTGTTCGGCCTTTTTCTTTTGACGTAATCAGTATTCTTTTAGATTTCTTTGCCTTCCATTGATGATATGTAAATTTATAATTAATCAACACATTTTTTCTGTAGAAGTATAATTTATCTCTACAATAGTAAACGTATATTTTTTATTCATAATTGATAAATCATAATATATTGAATTTTAATATATTATAGATATAATATAATATTATAATCCATTATTAATAGTGTATATATATTATAAATAAATAATAAACAAATATATTATTATTATTTATTTATATACACTATAATAATGTATATAAATAAATAATAATAGTGTACTTGTTTATTATTTATTTATATACATTATTCATAATAGATATATAATTATATTATATCTACAATATATATTTTTTAATTCATAATATATTAAAATTCAATATATTATGAATAAAAAATAAATATATTACTATTTATAATATTTTTTTTTTATTCAAAATTATAGAATTTATTATTTAATATATTATGAATCAAAACAAAAAAATATTATACATAGTAATATATTTATTATTAATAATGTTTATATTTTGGCTTTTGGCTTGCTAAGATGAGATTGTAATATTTATTTTAACTTTACAATGTACATACTCTGCAAAAAAAACATGATTTTATATGATTTCCATTTATAATGTAGCCATGAAATCAGATATGAGATTGAAAACACTGGCTGTGAATACTGAATATGATGATTCAAACTCAAAGTAACAATGAAACTTGAAAGTTTATAACTTAATAGACTCCTAGTTCTGCTTATTAAAGTCTCCTTTGTTTCAAACTTTCATGATTCATCATTCATGCATAGAAATTTCATAACTGGATCTTTGAATTTTAAATGGGATCAGATTGGATATCTGGTAGTTGGCACTTGGCAGCGTATGTAACCAGTAACAGTAAAGTAACAATGAAATTTTATAACTTAATCTTTACTCTATGAAGTTATAAGATTTCATTTTTACTTTACGATTATTGGTTACATACTCTACCAACTGCCAACTGCCAACTGCCAAATATCCAGGCATACAAATATCCAATTATAAAAATTTTATGCATGGCCATGAATGATGAAAATTTGAAATGAAGTAGTGCTGAAACAAGGGTTTAATAAGCAAAAACAGAACTCATATCATCATATTTCATCAACATTTTAAAAGTTGAAATTTTAGCATATTTACTCATGATCATATCAATTATCACATATGTATGCTTTTGCACTATGCAGTATGCACTATGCACATCATCACATTGTAAGTAAAGTTAAATTTTTAATTGTTCATAATGATAATCTGCTGTAGCGCTGCTCCCACCTACAAATTTGCAATAGTTAATAAGGTTAGGAGTTAGGAGTTAGGATTGCAATGCCAATTTGTATATAAGTAAATTAAATCAATGTGCATTCAACAAAAAATACAAATATAAGAATGCAAAAACTGAAATTAGATATTGATTGAATAAAGTTAAACAATTAGTTGATTGTTCCTTTGTAATGGATTTGTTACAACTTACAACTTCTAATATATTTATTGTTCAACTTCTAATATTGTAGGTTAATTTATAATCACAATGGCATCCGCCTCTGCATCTGCTTCTGCTTCAGACTCAGTTGGCACAAGTGTCATTGAAAGGAGACCCCCTGGTAGCAGTGATCCTACTTGGAAACATGGTTATTACGGGCCAGTACCAGGCAGTGTTATTTGTACTCATTGCAAGAAGAAGATTAGTGGAGGCATCAATCGCCTCAAATACCATCTTGCTGGTATTCCTTGTCGTGATTCAAAGGAATGTGAAAAAGCCACTTTAGAGGTGAAACACAAGATGTTAGCTGTTCTTGCAGCACTTGAAGAAAAAAAAATTGAGAGGGAAAAAGCAAAAGCAGCCATGCAAGCAGCCATTGCTCCTAATTTGGCTGAAGATTCTGAAGAGCTTATGCAAACTCAAACCATTGCGGGCTCTAGTCGTGGTCCACGTATACGTGCTGGTCGCAATACCCCATCCACTTCTGCTGCTTCGAGCAAATTCCAGTTTTTTGTGCCTAGAAATATTCAAGGATCACAACCTTCATTGGAAGCAACTGGGTGGAATAAGGAGGTGCACAAAGAGGCAGACAAGGCTTGTGCAAAGTTTTGGTTTTATAACAATCTTCCCTTCAATGTGGCAAGGAGTCCATATTGGGAGTGTTTGGTGACAGCATTGACAGTTGCAGGCAAAGGGTACAAGGCCCCTACTCCAAGAGATCTAAGTGGCAAGTTACTTGAAGATGCTATTGTAGATGCAAAAGGAATTGTGGAAGAAGAAAAGAAGAAATGGCAAAAGTTTGGATGTTCAATTCTTTCAGATGGCTGGACAGATGGAAGAAACCGCACACTTATCAATTTTATAGTGGCTTCCAATGGTGTGATGGTTTTTCTAAAGTCAATTGATGCCTCCAACATAATAAAGAATGCAGAAAATTTGAGCTTGATGTTGGAGCAGGTTGTTTTAGAGGTGGGCATAGAAAATGTTGTCCAAGTTGTTACTGACAATGCAGCAGCATACGTGGCAGCTGGTAGATTGCTTCAAGCGAGGCATCCAACAGTTTTGTGGACCCCTTGTGCAGCTCATTGCCTTGACCTTCTTTTGGAGGATATAGGCAAAATTGATTGGGTGAAACCAATTGTAGAACAAGCAAGAGACATAACAAAATATATATATAATCACCCATGGGTTCTTCAATTGATGAGAGATCACACCAAGGGGAAAGAGCTTGTGCGATCAGGTGCTACAAGGTTTGCAACTAATTTTCTAACATTGCAAAGTATCACTGGTTTATTGACTTCCTTGAAGCAAATGTTTGTGAGTCAACCATGGGTAGACTCAACTTACTCAAAGAAGGCTGATGGAGAAAAGATTCAAGCAATAATCTTTGATAGTCAATTTGGAACTAGAGCATTAGAGATTGTCAAGGTAACTTCAACTCAAATGAATTTTCAGATTGAATCTTTTATTCTTAATTTAAAATTCTATAAGTATTGTGTTTCATTGTAAGGTGTAATTTAAATTTGGTTCTACTTTGTACTTTATAGGTGACTGAGCCATTGGTGAGGGTCTTGCGCTTGGTGGACAGCGAGAAAAATGTGATGGGATATCTTTATGAGGCAATGGATAAAGCCAAAGAGGCCATCCAACACTATTACATGGGGGATGCAAATAGATTTACCCCTATTTGGGAGATCATTGATCGAAGGTGGAACAATCAACTCCACCAACCCATTCATGCAGCAGGCTACTTTCTCAACCCCAAGTTCTACTTCTCTGATGGCTTCACGGATGCTAATGGGGAGGTTATGGAGGGTCTATTCACATGTATTGAAAGGATGACACCTTATTTTGAAGTGAAAGACCTCATCCTTCTAGAGTTGCAAAAATATAAGGAAGCTAGGGGGCCTTTGTTTTCTTCCAAATTATGTGAACGAGGAAGAGAGATCCAAACACCAAG
>VDFB02267674.1:0-20365 GCA_007258455.2 Sequoia sempervirens | reverse complement strand
CTTATGGATAATTTTTTCATTGAGGAACCGTATGTTATCCATTCGAAAATTGTGGAGTACTTTGCTAATGTACTTAAGGATGACTTGGTCTATAATCAAGATTTTGAGGATGAGTATCTAGAGTCCATTCCAAGTATTATTTCTTCATATCAAAATAAGAAGCTAACATGCATCTCTTTGGAGGAAGAAATCAAGGGTTGTTTTGTTTTCATTCAAAGCGAATAAAGCCTCGGGCCCTGATGGTTTTCCCATTCTTTTCTTTTAGGATTTTTGGGACATTGTTGCTTTGGATGTTGTTAATGCTACTAAGGAGTTCTTGGTTGTAGGAAATTATTGAAAGAACTCAATTTGACCTTTCTTGTGTTGATGCCAAAGGTTTCTGATGCAAAATCATTCAATGATTTTAGGCCTATAATTCTCTGCAATTCTATATACAAAATATTTTCTAAAGTTTTGGCGGTCAGGATTCAAGGTGTCCTCTTATTTAAGTAGCAAAATGTTTTTGTTCGTGAGAGACAAATTTTAGATTCTATCATTATGGTTCATGAAGTGATTCACTCTCTATCAGTTAACAAGGAGGGTTTTATCCTAAAGCTTGACTTGGTCAAAGCTTATGATAGAGTGAATTGGAGTTCCTTGGCTAAGGTGTTGTTGAGATTTTGTTTTGATGACATTTTTTCAACTCATCTCTTAGATGGTTTCTTCCATGTGCTTTTCGGTGTTGATTAATGGCTCTCCCTCTCCCTTCTTTAGGATTTCTAGTGGGCTTCATCAAGGGGACCCAATTTATCCCTTTATCTTTATTATTTTTGCGGAAGTGTTGGGAAGATGTATTCAACTTAATGTTTCATCTAGTTCTTTGAAAGGTGTCAAACCTTCTTCTCTATGCAGGCCTCTATCACATCAACGATTTGTTGATGATACTCTCATTATGGGTGAAGCCTTGGTTAAGTTAAGTCTATCAAAGCTATTTTTAGAGGATATGAGAAAGCTTCAAGACAATTAGTCATCCTTCCTAAGATTCATATATTTTTTCTCAATACTACTCTTTCTCTTCAAGCAAAGTTAGCTTCTATCTTGAATTGCAAAGTGGGGAGTCTCCCTGCATCCTATTTGGGCCTCCCATTCTATGTAAATAAGGCTCTTGATTCTCTCTAGCTCATGATGCTTGAATGATTTAATTCTAAGTTGGTTGGGTGGGAAGGTGTGTTGCTTATTCAAGCAAGTTAGTTGTAACCTATTCATGATTCATTGTAGAATTTACCTGTTTGTGCCTTGAGCTTGTTTAAAGTTTCAACTAAGTTCAGGGAGAAGATGGAGTAGATTCAAAATCACTTCCTTTAGGTTTGCTCCGAGGAAAGGAAGAAAAATACTTTTTTGTCCTAGGATAAAGTGTGTAGACCTAAATTGGGGAGGCTTGGGCATCAAGAATATCAAATTTTTTAATTTAGCTCTTTTATCTAAAAATACCTAGTGGCTTTCTTTGAGAATACTAGTTGGTATTCCATCTTAAAGAATAAATACCTTGTTGAGTTTAGAAATGTTAGGGATATGATGGTGGTTGATAATATCCCTGCTGATCTTGTATTTGGAAGAACATTCTTCCTACTTGGAAGGTTATCAACGAGGGCTCTAGATGCATTTTTGGGGATGGTAGTCAAATTCTTTTTATGGAGGATGGTTGGTGTGCGAATAGGCCACTTATGGAATTTTAGTGGGTGTGTCCTTTCAAAGATTCTTACTTAAGGCTTTTTGGTTGTTGGGTTATTGACTACTTACTTGAGGGTAAGTGGAAAAACTTACTAATTTTCCTTTATAAGAAAGGCATCATTTGTACATCTTGAATAGTTTAGTTGAGTCAGTCCAATATATCACTACAATCTTGAGTATTGCATATTGGCTATATCTTTTATCCATTATTGCAAATTCATGTTCTTGCTTTTCCCTCTTGTAGAAGGTTATTTTTGGTTTTTACAGGTGATCTTAGAGGCTTGAGCCCTTGATTGACTGTAACAAATATTACCTTTTTACAACTAGGTGACTCCACCAAATTTTGTAAGTTTGAATCTTAACCCATGACATTACCATTTCTACCCCAAATCTAATTTATTGGGTAATCATAGTTTCATTTAATCTACATTAAAATAGATAGCTAATTAAGTCCAAATTTCTAGCAACCAATTGTAAAAATAATATTCTAAGGCTTTTGAGCTTAAAGTTAAATAAATAATACATGTTATGGTTGTTAAAAGATAAAAAATCATAATATTGCCTAGCTCAAAGTGCTCAAGATTCTATATCTCAAGAAGAAAGAACTGGAGAAACATAAAGTTCTAGTACCTATGCATGTTGGCATGGCTAGAAAAGGTGCCATGTGCCAAAAATGGAAGAAAATTTATATTTATATGTGTGTAAATCCTCATAATAGATTTCAAAAATCTTATTCAATGCAAAAAAGACCCTATAATACCCTATCTCAATTTTTGTCAACTCTATAATACCTTATCTCAATTTTTGTCAACTCTAAAATACTTTGTCTTAGTTTTTGTGAACTAGGAATACCATGGCACCTAGGAATGTATTTTTTGAACCTACAAGTGGATGTCAAGTCCCTCTAAAATATCCTATCTTGTTTTTTTAACTCAAGACCATTTACCCTACCAACAATGAATGTATTCATGCAAAAATGCCTCATTTGAGAGTAATGTAAAACTGCCAATAGCCATATTTTTTATTCCATGTCTCATGGTACCAAACTAATTGTGCTAGTGCATTAGGGTGGGTGGGTGAATAATAGTGCATGCCTCATTTTTTCCCCAAGTCTCTCAATCTTTTCAGACTATATTGCATCAAGATAGTCTCTTAAGAGCCCTAAGTGCAAAAAGTTTCCAAACTCTTGGTTATTATTTCAAAATATTGCACCTAGGAACGTATAACTTGTTCCTAAAATTAGATGTTATATTCATCTAAAATACCATATATTAGTTCTTTTCAACTCTAGATTGTTTGACTATGCTTGGAACAATTAATGCATTCTTGCCAAATGTATCATTTGAGAGTAGTGTAAAGGTGTCAATAACCATATTTTTCTTTTACAATTGTGATAATGAATTGACCATAACATCATGTTAGAGTGGATGATTGAATGTTAGTGGAGTCCTCATTTTATTCCCTGGATCTCCTAATCCTTCTAGGCTACATTGCACCAAGGTAGTCTCTTAAGAGCTCTAAGAGTAAAATGTTGTCAAACATCCACCTAGCTATTCTCTCAAATTGTGGCACCTAGGAAAATTTTGTTCACACTTGTAAGTGGATTTTGGTTCCCTCTTAAATAACCTATCTTATTTTTCTCAACTCTATACCCTCTGACCATGCCAATAATGAATGCATTCTTGAAAATGCCTTATTTGAGAGTAGTGTAAAGGTGACAATAGTATTTTTTCACACTCATGGGAATTAACCAATACCACTAATATGTTTGGGTAGGTGGGTGAATGCTATTGAAGGCCTTATTTTATTTCCTTGACCTCTCCTAATCCTTCCAAGCTACATTACATCAAGATAGTATCTTAAGAGTCCTAAGAGAAAAAAGTTATCAGACTTTTGCTTGGTTATTCTCCCAAATTTTGGCACCTAGGAGTTTCTTATTTGCACCTACAGGTGGAATTTAGGTTCCTATACAATACCCTATCTTAATTCTTTTCAACTTTGAACCATTTTATTGTGCCAATAGTGAATGAATTCTTACAAAATGCCTCATTTAAGAGCAGTGTAAAGGTACCAATAGCCATATTTTTTTATGCACCTCATGAGACTAAACTAACTATTCCAGTACACTGGGGTGGGTGGTGAATACTTTTGGATGCATTTTTTTCATTTCATAGATCTCCCAATCCTTAGATAGGATACATTGCACCAAGACAGTCTCTTAAGATTCCTAAGAGTAAAAAAAAAATCCAAACTTTCACCTAACTACTGTCTCAAAACATGACACCTAGGAATGTTACATTTACACCTACAAGTGAATTTCAGGCCTCTCTATAATACCACACCTTAATTTTTTAAACTCAATACCATTTGACTATGTGAACAATGAATGTATTCTTACAAAATTTCTCATTTGAGAGCAATGTAAATGTGTTAATAGCCATATTTTATTATTTCACACCTCATGGGACCAAAATAATAACACTAGCAAATTGAGGTGAGTGTGTGACTTCCAATAGAGGCCTCATTTCATTCCCCAAGTATCTCAATCCTTATAGGCTACATTTCACTAAGAGAGTCTCTTGAGAGCCTTAAGAGAAAAAAGTTGGAATTTACTTTCACCAAGTTGTTCTCTCAAAGTATGACACCTATGAATTTTTTTTGCAAATACAAGTCCAGATGTTGGGTTCCTTTACAATATCTTAGTTTTTTCAATTGTAAATTGTTTGAGCATGCCAACAATAAATGTTTTATTACAAAAATGCCTCATTTGAGAGTAGTGTAAAGGTTCCAATAGCCATGTTTTTTCTTCCACATATTATGGGGCCAAATAGATAGTGCTAAAAAAACAAGTTGAGTAGGTGAATTCTAGTGTAGGCCTCTTTTCATTCCTTAGGTCTTCTAATCCTTCTAGGCTACATTGCACCCAATTAGTCTCTTGAGATCCCTAAGAGCAAAAAGTTACCAATTTTTTTCCTAGGTTTTCTCTCAAGCCATGGCACCTATGAATGTCTTTTTTGCACCTATAGGTGGATGTTAGTTCCTATAAAATATGTTATCTCAATTTTTGTCAACTCCAAACCATTTCAACATGATAACAATGAATGCATTCTTGTAAATTGTCTCATTTGAGAGCAATACAAACATGCCAATAGACATTTTTATTTCATACCTTGTGGGACTAAATTGATTATGCTTGCACATTAGGGTGGGTTATTTAGTATTATTGGAGGCCTCAATTCATTCCCCATGTCTCATGATACTTCAATTTTATATTGTACTGAGATAATCCCTTGAGAGTCCTACAAGAAAAAAATTATCAAACTTTCACCTAGTTGTTCTCTCAAACCATAACACTTGGGAATATCTTGTTTGCACCTGCAAATTGATGGAAAGTCCCTCTATAATGCCATATCTTTTTTTTTTTTCAACTCCAAATTGTTTGACCATGCAAATAATGAATGCATTATTGTAAAATGCTTCATTTAAGAGCACTGTAAAGGTGCCTATATTTTTTTTTCACACCTTGTGGGACCAAAATGATAGTTTCAGAATGTCAAGGTGGGTAGTTGAATGATGTTGGAGGCATCCTTTAATTCCTTAAGTCTCTTGGTCCTTCTAGACTACATTACACCAATGCAATCTCTTGTGAGTCTTAAAAGAAAAAAGTTTCCAAAATATTTCTTGGTTGTTCTCTCAATTTGTGGTACATAGGAATGTCTCATTTGCACCTACAAGTAGATTTCAAGTCCCTCTACAATAATCTATCTCATTTTTTTTCAAACCCAGACTATTTTATTATGTCAATAATTAATTCATTCTTATAAAATACATTATTTAAGAGCAATGTAAAGGTGTCAATAGTCATTTTGTTCGTCTACACCTCATGGGACCAAAATTACTACACCAACGCATTAGATTAAACTAACATGAATGCTAGTGGAGGCCTCTTTTTCTCCTAGGTATCCTTATCCTTCCAAATAAATCTCTTAAGGGCCCTAAGAGTAGAAAGTCGCCAAACTTTTTCCTAGCTATTCTCTCAAACTATGGCACTTAGGAATGTCTCATTTACATCTATAGGTGGGTTTAAGTTCCCTCTATGATACAATATCGTATTTTTTGCCAACTCCAAATGATTTCATCATGCAAATAATGCATGCATTCCTACAAAATTCTTATTCGAGAGCAATTTAAAGATGCCCATAGCCAAATTTTCTTCTTCTAAACCTTGGGTACTATACTGAAAGTGTCATTTCAATAGGGTGGGTAGGTGAATACTAGTGGAGACCTTGGTTCATTACGTATATCTCTTAATCCTTCCAAGCTATATTGCACTTAGATAATCTCAAAAAAGCCTTAAGAGAAAAAAGCTTCCAAAATTTAAGTTGGATATTCTCTCAAAAGCGCGGCACCTAGGAATATCTTGTTTACACATATAGATGGGTGTAGAAACCTAATTTATTTATCTAAAATTAGTGCTATTTTTTTTACAAGCTTTCATTTGTATATGCATGTACTTTTCAATACCACGACCTTTAACAAAAACTGCCACCCTTGTTCTTATTTTCAATACCACTACCTTTCACTGAAGACTTAACACTACTTGTAATGGGCTCGATTTTATGAGCTTGATCTGCATAAATTGAGGCTTCATTCTTTCTGCCCCATCCTCCTTCCTTGTGCGGGCTGTAAACAGATCAACTCACAAATGCACGGGTTCTCTTTTTCTATTTGCCTCTTATCTTTCACTCCTATCCTCACCGATGGCTCGTGTTTTTCTGCCTTTACACCAGGCGCGACCTGCTTCTTGCTGTCCTCTCTATTTCGCTGCCCCTTGTTTGAACTTTTTCCCTTGTTCTATTTGAAATCTGTATCTCTAAACTCTTTTATGCCGCCCCTCTTTCGTTACTTTTCTTCTTATTTTCTGTTTTTGATTTCATTCACATTTGAATACTAATGCAGAATAGGAAGAACTTGGTCTTCCTCCCTTTGGCATCTCAAGAGGTTTCTCATGCCTCGTAGTTTAAATAATAAATGCAGAAAATGTATTCTTATGGCGCTGCCAATTTGAAACTCTTTAATTGAAAGTAAGTATTGGCCTTTGATCTTCTGTAATGCTTTGTCAATGAGCATTAGAATATTAAATGTATTGACAACGAACAGACTATAAAAGATGTTATATCATCAGAGTGATATTGGCACAATATCGTATGGATCCTCTTATCTTTGAATTTCGATTCCAATAAAAATTATCATTGAAAGAAGCAAATATGTGGGCTATACCAAATAGTAACTCTCATCAATTGTTCAATGAAGCAAAAAATTGATTGTGACCAACTTGTCATTCCACTCCGATAAAACCGAAAATGTCAAAACTCAATCAAACTAAAACGAAACTCAAAATGATATATTTTTGGGTTGATGAGGATTACCCATACGTTCGGATGCTCCTGCATAAACATTTGTTCATGTAGAATAAGAACTCATCTATCCATTTGGGATATGAATCCACAAAAAAAGGGTAGGAATTTATCAAAAAGATAGGTGTATGCTATGGCTAGAGTCTTAGACTCATCAGGACCATCCGAGTCTTGAGTCACTTCCATAAAGACCACACTTCCCCCTTGGAGGTGTATCGAGGTATTTGTCATTCAGGGGTATTTAATTTAATATGATCACACCTCAAAATTTATCCTAAAGCCTCAGGGAGATCAAACGAATCCATCTGATATTCCTTTTGAGTATATGATAATTTATTTTAGCTCATTATTTATTCTCGAGTCTACATTTGAGGGTTTATTTGTGAGAATGATTTACTTAATTTATAAGTTGAAAATTATATTCTTTAGAAAGTCCCTAACCTCACACCTCAAAATTTATCCTAAAGCCTCAGGGAGATCAAACGAATCCATCTGATATTCCTTTTGAGTATATGATAATTTATTTTAGCTCATTATTTATTCTCGAGTCTACATTTGAGGGTTTATTTGTGAGAATGATTTACTTAATTTATAAGTTGAAAATTATATTCTTTAGAAAGTCCCTAACCTCACACCTGAGATCATGTGTAATAGGAACCTCAGGCATTCACTAGACTACCTACATACACCCCACTTCCAAATGGGATCAAGGAGTATATATGTAGTTTTCTAGTCTATGTTTCATGTAACTACATGAGTGGGTACACAACCCTTTCTAGGGTCCATTTTCCCTAGACTATTCTTTGTTGGCTGCTACCCACAAAGGTGGAACAAGGAAGAAAACCTAATTTAAAATGTACTAAATAAACACACTCCGATGAGCCATTTGATGTTGAGTTTGATTGTGAATATTTCCATGTTTGCTTATGACTTAATTTTGTTCACTTTATTCAATAGTTATTGGCTTATTATATTGGGTATTTAATACCCTATTCCTAAGAAATTTCCTTTTACCACTACATCCCAAATTTTATTAGTTTAAAATAATTATTTACTCACAAAATATAATCAAGTTAACATGCCTAAATATAAATAGATCATTCAACCATGATAGCTATATGATCAACAAATCAATAAATTGTAACCTGAATTATTCAACTGAAGTAATTTTACTATGGTAACTACTTACCATTATTTGGAAGCATTCTACTAGAAATTCAAATTTGTTAGAAATCTACTTCATTCTTATTCCAAGGAAGCTTCTTAAAGCTATCTTCAATATACAACTCAATTCTTACTAACTTTTAATCAATCAAGATAATTAAGATACCTTATGCATTCTAATATACAAGGTGTTAAATAGGAATATCGTTAACAATTTAATAACTAGACAAAATTCAGAACACGTGACTATAAATGATCACTTCTAACTTTGCACAATATCTTGATAATTATGCAAAACAACAACCGACATGGAAATCCCACAATAACTATGTTAATTCAAATGATAACTTTATATCCTAACAAAATAATTTATCAACAATAATTTAAATAACATTGTGTACTCACCTTTATACTAAAATGGTATGCATGAATGCATAGTCATTAGTATTTCATATCATATTTAGATCAATGGCTCCTTCATATTGATTCCATTAATAACTATCTAGTTAAATTAATCTAGAAAATTATGCACAATTAGTTTGATATTGACATAAAAGAATTTTCCCAAGATTAGAAGAAATCTTATCACTAAATTTAGTTGATTTTAAAAGATTGAAATAATTATTAATAGATAAGGATTTTGCAAAAAAAATGGAACTTAAATAAAATGTCTTATTTGTAAAGAAACCAAGGAAATGATATCATGACTACTAATCACTATGATTCCTTGTTTAGCATTCTAAACCATAATTATCCTCAATCTACTTGAATTTTCTATGAGGGATAATAAAAAGAATTAGAATATATTCACATAGAATATTTTAAGGTTTATAACATCCTTTTCAACCTAACACCTATAACAATATTCAATAGAATGATAAAATAATACATAATATTTTCAATCAAATAAAAGAAGAAAACATAGAATGTGCAACAACTACTTCGTTGAATCAAATTAGATGATAAATGAATAAGTAACTTGTTATATGCTAATCCACCTTGTGTGTTAGGTTTAAGTGTACATCACATGTGTCCATTGATTGATTCTACGTCATGAGTGATATATTGATTGAAGATATTTTCATATATTTGACACTTAACATGCTTACAAATATTAGTTTTAAATCTCAATAATTATGTCCTCCAAGGTTTCTATCCTTTCCAAGGATTGAACTTACACTTAGGTTAATGGATTGCTAAAATCAACTCTAATTATTTAGACATAAAATCCTATATAGTAACCAAGGTATAGGTATTCTTATTAATCGTTTGAAGTCCAACTGATCACTTTTCTCCATAGTTAATATGTAAAACTTAATGAATGCCTATTTTCCAACTTATGAGAAGTCATATAAAAAATTATTGTTTTAAAAAATCACCATTATACAATACTTAACGAATAACAAAAGGGAAATAAGTTAATTATATTTAAAATCAAATTTGATAACTAAAATAAACTATGGATAACCAGCCAATAGTAATAAATTGGTATCTAATTAATTCTACACAAGTAATGTTATTAGTTAACAAATTGAACAAGTCTACTCAAATATTTCAAAGTATGAATAAGAAAATATTATTAAATTTATTTCCAATATTAACCACTTGTTACTAAGGAGTAATAAATGCATGACCATCAACCCGCCCGGGTAGCGGAGTTGGCTTGGGCCGTGGGTTTGCTCCCCATAGGTCTTGGGTTCAATCCCCCGCTCTCGTGGTTGACCGGTGGGCCTGTGTGCGGGCTATGGCGTCCACCCGCAGGGGGCTAGTCTCACCTTAGCTCGCCGCTAAGCTGAGTCGTGGGGACACCCCTACCCTGAGTCGTGGGGACACCCCTACTGCATAAAAAATAAATAAATACATGACCATCACTATTGCATCGTAATTGAACCCCTCTAAGGAGAAGATAACTTGAAAAAAAAAATTTAATGAGATAGGTAATGCAACAATTCATCATTTATCCTCTATTCAACCATTATAAAAAAATCTTAAAAGAGCCATGGGCTGAACTTTAAAATAATTAATATTTAGAAAAGACTATTAACAAAAATGAACACACATGACCTGCAATAATGAAAATATTTAGTGAGTATTATCTGAAACTAGATAACAAGAAGTAGCAAGTGGGTCCATCCAATTCAAATTACTATGACATCTTTAAGTAGAAGGGCAAAAGGAAATTTTGAAAGATAAAAAAAACTTGCCAAAGTCCAGAAATAATGGAAGTTGCAATATAGACGGAAAACTAGAGAGAATTTATTTGGTACCTTCATACCAACAAAAAGGCTCCTAAATGAGAGTAAATAATTTATAATACCACTCACAAAGTCTAAGGAAAAAGTTGCTTCAAAAGAAAATTCCTCAAGAAAGTTCTATTAAGGAACAAAAGTGAAAAATGGAATAGCTTGTCCAAAAATTAAACTTGATATTCCAAGAGCAAAGTGACTTTCCACCAAGAGGGAACTTACCCATGAAAATTGCTTATTTATTCTTTGTTTCCTAGCATTCAGCTATATAGCCAATCCATTTTGGAAAAGAGAAACTGTGTACTATGGCGTTGAAAGGTTATATATGGTATATTCATCAACAATCAAAATTTATTCAGATTATTTCCTTAGGAGCTGATATTGGTATGGTGTGTTGGTTTAATGGTGGCATTGTTGTTCTTGTCATCAAGATTCAAACCCTGTTGGGGTGATATTGTTGAGTGGTTGTATTCCGGTTCATAGCTCCGATTCAAAAGCGTTTACCTCTTAAATTAAAGAAAAAAGATTATTTCCTCAAGAATAGTTTAGCATACGGAGATGGTTTGACCACTACTTTTCACTGGTATGTGAAGATAGCTCTAACAACCATTGCATTTACAATTGTAAGGATCTAACACTAGGTATTACAATATATATATGATAAACTGTCATAGATAAAACCAAAGAACCAACTGATAAAAAAAAAAATTTATTTAGAATCAAATAAAACACAACTGAAAATGATGATCCCCAGGAAAAATAATATAAAATTTTCGAAACTATAGCTAGATACTTACCTCAAAAATCTGTACAAATTGAGTCATGTTATAAAAAAACTGCTCAACTCATAAGGCAATAGTCTTCCTCTTATTGGATTTTAATATTACTCATCCACAACAGCTCCATTGTATGGCCATATACCAACTAGAAGGGGTATTCATTGAGGGAAAAAAACACGAGGGTATTTCTCGAAGGACATGCATTCATTATCTAATTAGAAATCTTATCTGATTTAAGGAAGACATTTGAAATAAGAGATGCATGGAGCTATCTTATTTGGGCTATACTACAGTGAGAAGTAGACTAGAATGATAATTATCTAGAATGCAATTAATTTTAGGATATGTTCAAAATAGGTCTTGGTAGTCATGAATGGGAAGGCATCAGGCAAATTCACTGCCAGCAATTCACCGTCAGAAAATTCACCGAATTCACCGCCATGACAAATTCACCTCAAGGAAAATTTACCACCAGCAATTCACCGCCACAGAAAATTAATCGCAAACTTTTAATGTGATGAATTTTCCATGACGATGAATTGCTGGTGAAGTGCTGGTGGTGAATTTTCCTTGAGGTGAATTTGTCATGGCGGTGAATTTTCGGATGGTAAATTGGTGGCGGTGAATTTCCCTAGAACCATATGAGAATTATGGAAATACATTGAAGGTGATAAAATGCATAGCAGCCTGCCTCAAAGAAGATGATCCCTTGATCTGTAATGATTGCAGGATATACAAATAATGGATTTGTTTGAAAAGGATAAAGAAACATCCAAGCATATGTGATAGCAAGTGTAGGGTGAAATTCCAACATCTTCCCTGCCTACGCCAAAATGAAAGCTTTGGAACGGGGTATGGGTTTCCATCAAAACATAAGGATAGATGAATATTACAGTAGCCCCGATAGACATGCACACAAAATTTAGAAGTACAAACAAGGTTTGTGATTTTTTTTTGACAAAATGCCTCGAGATAATTGTTTCATGAAGTGAAACAATTGTGTGGTATGCATAGAATAGATTTATGGGGAAGGACTTAAAAACACTAAGCGCCAATCTTAGACCTACAGGCCATGCTACAATGCTACATGTTGAATAAACACTAACCCTACTCATGCACTAACCCTACTCATGCAGTTCATGCTACAGGTAGGATATACACTAATCCTTCACATACAGGTCATGGTTCCGATGTATGCAAATACATGTTATTAAAAGAAAATATTGACAAACATTGATCAGTTGTAGATACCAAGTATGAGCTTTTATAAATTATGGAATCCAATGCATCGATACAAAAATAATAAAATGTGCATAAATCATTTTAATTCTAGCCTGATCTTTATAAGATTGAAAACTAATGCTCTACCACTATACTGAAAATTGAAATAAATGTTGCCTTCGACAATCAATAATAAATCAGCTCTAAAAAAGAGCGAACAGCAGAGGCTGAGAATTAAAATTCTGTATATTCAACTCTCAAGTAATATTCTGTTGTAAATAACAGTAAATAAAAAGTTTAGATAGCAGCACTCTAAAGCTGCCATTATTGCAAAATCTACATGTTAACATATGCATGCTAAAACTGATCTCATGCAAATTTCTTTCATAGAAATAAAAACTAAACATAACAGAAAGATGCCCATGCATCAAAACTAAAACAGAATTGCTAATTGAAGCTATTTGCATCCTCCAATTGGTAGTTCACTCTTGGGATATCATATCCTCTAGAAAGTTGTTAATTGCTTCTTCATCAGGAACATTGATACTATCCAGAATAATGTAATGTTTTTCCAACATCTCCTCACCATCTGCGATCAAATTTAGCAATTCTTTTCTTTTTTCAGCTGCTTCATCAAATTTTGCTGACATGGAAACCATATGATTCATTTTGAAGGCAAGAGGATCACCATTAAAACTGCCATGGACAAAGTTCTGAAACTCTGTCTGTACTTCACCAAGATCAAAGTAAGTGTCATCTTCATGTCGATATTGACAAGGGATCTGTGACATAAACGTACTTACAAACTTGAGAATATTAGCCACCTTTTGTTTATATCCAACCAATTCTATAGAAATTTCTTCGTAGGTTTTTACTTTGAAGAGGTGTTGTTCTCTCCAAGCAAAAAGCTTCTTCTTGTGTTCTTCTGTAATGACTAAATCATAAGCTGTCCTCAAGTCAGAAATGATGATTTCATCTCTTGGTTTCCTTTCTGCTATATTTTGCTCAAACTCTTGAATCCCTGAACAAAGATCAAGGGCGTTATACCTCAATTGGTACATCTCTGCAAGTATAAATCTGCCCCTGGTGACAAATTCTTCTATCCAATTTGTCATATATTTACCATAGATGATCAACTGACTCAGCTGTCGTAGCTGTCGATTCTCAGCCTTGAGGGCTGCCTTCTCTTCTCCATCCTTGAGCACTCGTTCCTTCAGATTGTCTGCTGCAACCTTCAAGAGATTTACATCAGTATGCCGGGTGCTTCTTCCAAGATTGACCTTGACAACCTTGAAGTCATTAATTTCAACCTCATCAACATTCTTGTCCTTCTGGAATGGAAAATTGCTACCATTTGTCATTCTGATAATTCTTGGAGAAAACTGTTAACCTACAGCTGCCTGCAAAAAATATATTTCTGCAACCTGCTGTGATATCAATTGAAAGATTTAAATCTCATGCTCTAACACTATACTGATTAACTCAAAAAATAAAAAATAACAATAGATCTGCTCAAAAAATATTGACGAACAGCAGAGCTGGAGTAATTATCTTTATTCAACTGTGTAAATTCTGGAAATACAAAGTACATTAAATAGAAGACAGAGCAAGCTATTGTAGTTCATGGGAAAACTAAAAATAGGAAAAGTACATGCAATCTGATTGCATGATACAGCAGTCTAAAAAAGAACAAAAGCTAAGAAAACAGAGCAAACTATCGTAGTTCATGGGAAAACTACAAATAGGAAAAGTACATGCAAACTGATTGCATGATACAGCAGTCTAAAAAAGAACAAAAGCTAAGAAAACAGAACAAGCTATGGTAGTTCATGAGAAAATTAAAAAAGTACATGCAAACTGATTGCAGATACAGCAGTCTATTAAAAAAGTACATGCAAATGTATACAGCAGTTTATTATGCAAACTGAAAAACAACTAATAGAAAAACAGCGACTGCATGAATCGTTGGTCATGCATAATCCATGCAAAGCCACCGTTGCAAATACATGTAAACTAATTAAAGAAAATGCCTATAGTGAACTTGGAAATTTCTCTATCATTTTAATGTTGAACTGATCTTGTGTTTCTCCCTCCAAAAGTAATATCTATTTACTTGTGGCCTCCTCCTCCTCGCAACTCCCTATGACAGTTCCTACTCTCTTCTCTCCTTTTCAAAATAGGATTTTGAAATTCATACGCCCTTCTCTCTTTCATAAGAAAACTAGTCAGAGACTCACAAGGATGAACCTTTTTCTCCCATCAGCTCTGCTCATTTATCCTTTTCACCCTTACAATGAGCTACAGATAAAAGGGTTGTTCCTCAATTGACAATGTGGAAGTTGGTATACCTATTCAAGAAATCCTTGGCAGCTCAGTTAACTGTGTGCAGTGGTAGAAAGTGGAGTATCAACGTGGGAAGATTTTCATTCTAGGAATCCCTCTTTTAACTTCCACATTTGAGTTATTTAGGCATAAACTAGGACTTGGTTATAATTTTTAAACGTGTTATTTTTTACATGTTATTTGATTATTTATTATTTTAATTAGTTATTATCTGTAATTTATTTTCTTTAGATTAATCATTAATTTTTGTTATGCAATAATGCATATATTCAATAATAATAAGGTAATATATGATAGTGTCAAGAGGAGGTCATGATATCAATTTTAGCTCCTCTAAACTTTCACAACTTAAATGCTTGATCTAGGAAATAATTGGTAATTATTTTAAATGTGTGTATTTCATTAATTATTATTTATTATGGGGCGGGGGGCCTAGCTCGATTGGCATATATTATTAGTTGTCTAATCACTTTATTAAATTTTCGTTTTTTTTAATGTGCTTTTAAAATAATGAGGTGACATAATTAATACTAGGAAGGAGGTCGTGACAATGGATCTCAAATTCCTCTACAATATGCTATCTATATTAGGAATAAAGGTGAACACCACAAATAGAAATATTAAAATATGATTACAAATTTGAAATTAAACCCTTATGATCAAAAAAATCATTCATCCAAAAGGTCTTAATTATAGAATACCATTAATGAAAGTTATGGCAAAAAACAACCATATAATAAAATTAACAAACCATAGAGAATAAACAAATAACACAAGAATTGCATGGAGAAACCCTTAAGGGAAGAAATCCATAAGAAAGAGGCCAAGATTGAATTAATATTCACATACAAGAGACATAGACAACAATCTGCCTTCTACTCCTAATTCTATTTGCTTTTGTGTGGTTTTAAAAAACCTCTATATGTACACCATCCAAGAACCCCAATATATAGAGTTGTAAAGAAGCCCTATGTGCCCAAAATGGGCACCAAAATTTGCCTCTTAAATTCTCCATGATTTTTCCATTGGTTTTCCCTCCTTGGAATGTAAAACAACATTCAAATTTCCCTCCTTTAACTCTCTTTCCTAGGTGTCCAACTTGGGAAGTTCAACCATCACCTTTTACTTTATTATTTTATCTTTTATCACCCCCCTTCTAGGCATCCACATGAGGAGATAAGGGATTATGTACACAAGGCATAATTAAATTATAATTATCATGTAGCCCTTTCCTTATTAATGCATCTACGACATATAATTGGGACATTAATACAATGACATAGGATTTACAAACCTGTTGATGACACCTTATTTAGATTTTTTGACCATGCCAATTGTTGGTATATAGATATTTATTATAAAAAATATCTAGAAAATTTAACTCTATTATGCCATAAAAGATAGTAAAATATGTGCCATCAATTGGTAAGGTGTTTTATTTTTATTCAACTACCTTTGCATTGAGAACTACAACTCCCTCGTTTGATGTAATTTTTAACTTTGGTGGTATTTTTGACCCAAAAACACCTAAAGGCTATAGGAAAAGATGAAAAATATGAAATAAAGAGAATCTAAACTAAATTAGGAATACTAATATAGACTTCTCACATGTGTTTAATAGTACTTATCAACTTCACTGTAATTTTAAAGAAAATACTTCCAAAAATACCACAACAAATTCTGTAAAGACATAGGACATGCAACAAGAAAAGATTAATACTACAAATTTTATAAGATTACATGACACAAACAACTTTACATGCAAAAACTCAATAGTTCCATAATCTAATTTTGAAAAGATATTACAAAGAAACAATTATTCACCAAACATAAGAAAAGTAAATAACTCAAAAAACTTATGAACAACACTTTTTAGATATTCTCCTTTCTCATTTCTCCATAAAATATTTATACAACTTTATTTTGAAATTTTAAATTATGACAAATACAAAAGACCCCATCTCAAGAGGATGAAGTCTCATATATATATATATGGACTTCTTTTCATAACTACCTTGATAACTAACTTTTAAAATTTATAAATTTATAATACACTCAAATTATCTTTGAGTTGACGTATATTCATAAAAATAATTACATATGAGTCATATAGAAATGACTCAAAATATAAAACATGAAATTAAAATTCCTTGAAATACATTATTTATTTTGAGATTGACTATCCTCTAGCAAAGTTTTCGATTTGTCTGTGGGTGTTGAGGTAGATTTATAACTTTTCTATTGCTTTACCATAGGTGTTAAAGCTTTGGTTTCATGACCCATTGTATTAACTAAACATTTCTTGCAATTCCATAAGAGAATTCTTAATTTCATCAATCTTCATTTCAATGATTGGCAGACCTTTCTTGAAGCTAGCTAATGCATATGATAACGTTGATAATTTGGCCATAGTGTATAAACTATCATTTTATTTAGTGAACATATCCTTGTATATAAGATCTTTAAAATAGTGTATGAGTATTTGAATCATTTTCCTTAAGGATGATTATTTCCATAGCTAAACTTACCACAATTTTATATTTGATGTTCTCAACATCTTTTGAGAGTTTCTTTAACTCATTAATTACTTATATGATAATTTAAGTTTCCATTCAATACTTCTAATCCATTTGGTGGCATCATATTCTTCAATTTTGTGTAAGAATTTTTTATTTAACAAATGTATTTGTATCAAATTTTAACATTTCTTTTATATCTATTATTGCTAAATTCTAAATAGATTCTTATTTTATCATTACCTAGAGATTATTCTTTAGTTCCTTATTCTTCTCTTTGATCTACTTATATAGAATTATGCCTCTTTCAATGCAAAAGACCCCATCAATAGATACTCGCTCAACCTAGGATTCAAAGACTTTTCCAAATGATTGATATTTGTTAACAATTGCAATTTTATCAATACCCTGTGTATTTGAAACACTTTTAACCAAAGGCCCATGTAGTGGTTGTGTTGAAAGATTTAAAATATTTTTAATATCAGAAGTTAACATCTGAATTTGTTCCTCAAGTTGTTCCCTAGTGAATTTATTTCTTAGTTTAGTGCACAAGTTTTGCAATTGAAACTTGAAAGTTATGTATGCCTCATTCATGTGTTGAAGGGCCTATGTCAATTCTTAAAACCTATAATCATTTTTTATAGCCTCATGTTGCTATTTTAAGGTTATGTCTAAATATTATTCTCCTAGAGATTCAAACATAAATCTTGAAGCAATATGTTCCTTTTTAGGCTTTGGTGAAGAACCATGTAAAAATTTGGCCACCACATCAAATCCGTTCAATAGCATCTTGATATTTTTTATTTTCTAAAAATTGTTTGTTTTAGCCAATGTAAGGAACATGTAATATTAAATGGGCTTAAGGTAAAAGTTGAGGAAATGGGGTATAAAATGGTTTTTGTTGGTGATGTTTTAGGATTTCATAGGGTGATGGAGGAGAGGACATATAGAAAACATTATATGTATTCAAAGGGTTTAGAGTTGATGGAGGATGGGATTCTTGTGATGAAGATACATTTTATTGGAGAAGATCAATATCAACTTGTTGGATTTATTTGTTAGTATCAAGAACTATTTGGGGCCTTTTAACTTGTAACTTGACTCTAGATTTGGGAGGATCTTGAACACAAAAAAAATTAAGTTTCACTCTTTTATTAGGTTCTTCACCATCTCCTCCATTGGCCCTAGTTGTAATTGACCTTGTTTTAGGAATCTTAACATGAAATATAGTTATAGATTGCACTATATTTTCTAATTACTTTGTTTCCCTAGAAGTTGATCTTGAAGGCTTAGTAGCAATTCATTCATTCCTCTTTGCATTTAACCATTTTTTAGGTTTATTTAAGAAAAATAAATATATTTCCTTGATATCTTTCATTTCCTTTTTACTCCAATTAATGGGACTAAGTGGCTCAAATTGAATAACCATAGCTGCATATTTGACTATTGGACTATTGATAGGGTTTATTGAAACACCCATTTTCTCCATTATATCTTTGTTCTTGCCAGGTTTCCAGACTGGAACCATTATGATAGACCAAAAACTAGTGATTTCTCTAATTACTTCCTTGGTAATCATGTGAGGGCCATTAATCCACATAAACTGATCATGAATTTTTCTTAAGGCCATTCTAATGCACTTCTCTTCATAGCTAAATTTTGGAAACCATTTCCACACATCTAATTTCTTCTTAGTCAGGACATTGTACTCTAGTTTTAAGGTGTAATCATCCCCAACTAACTCATCTAACCATAGATTCAACAATTTTCTAGAGGAGTGTTCTTCCAAATTCCCATGAATGTAAGCCCTAATATATTTAGTAGGAAGAACCCCAAAAGGTATGTGTGAAAATGCACCTAAGGGATTGTCTTCTAAGACTTTGGCGAAATATCTTTTAAGTTTGGGTTGCATTCTCTGTGAAACGTCTACAACTTTTGGTGTCACAATTGCATTCAAATTATCTTTAAATAATAATTCCAAAAAAATAGAATATGTAGGGATTGCTAAATACCTTTTTCTCTGCTCGGTGAAGTAAGGTTTTGAAATTCTACAACTTGGAGATGCTTTAGACTCTTCAACTTCACCTCTTGCTCCTTAATTCTTCTTCAAATGCATTTAATGAAATGAATTTTCCTTAGTGAATATTCTTTTAACTCTCTGATTTGGCATAATTCTACAAAAAATGCTTCCAACCATAAAGTTGGTAATCCTAAAAACTATATGCATAGTCAACTTCTCAAGCTCCGCAAATCTCCACATTAGCATATTTATTTCCACAATCTTCTTCAATAGATCAAGCATTCCATTCTTCATGATATATCGTTGTGCCAGGCCATGACACGTCATATAGGAAGAGATTTATTTTATTTTCTGTTATTTCTCCCCCGAAGCCAATGCCTAGGTTCAATTCCCAGAGGAATTATCTACACTGAAGGGTGGTACAGATTCATTTGTAGTCTCTAATTCTTCCTTTTTCTTAGGATCCTCTTTCTTTCTCCATATCCTTTCCATTTCCTTCTTTACTTCTACTGGATCAATCTTTTTGTTTGGTTCATTCTTCTTTATCAAATCATCCTTTCTTGTGTTTCTACTTCTACAAAATTTAGCAATATGTCCAGGCCTACTACAATTGTTGTATATGACATTTCTTTGAGCATTATTCCTTCCATTCATTCTAAATCTTCATTGATTAGCTTTGTGTCCAAATCCATAACATTTATAATAGTATCCTTTGAAGGATTGAATCATTCTACCATTGTTATATCCATTCATCATTTGACTTTTGCATTCACTTGCTCTATGTACAAATCTTTTGCATGTAAAACATTGACCAGTAAAGAATGGAACATTCTGATTCATTCCACTTCTACATTCTATTTCCCTATGTCTATATTTATTGCAAGAATAATAGAAACCATTGAAAGATGGGTACCTTTGAGAATTTGGTTGTTTGATAGGGGATCTTCTA